>JBBPUO010000145.1:9627-34921 GCA_038094755.1 Caloboletus firmus | reverse complement strand
GATGCCTTCATAACTCGTTTCCGGCGCCTCGGCGAGTTGGGTGACCTCGAGCGAGCACTTTCGATGCACGAGGATGTTGTTGACCTCATCCCTGACGATCACTCCGACAGACCTATCTATTTGAACAACCTCGGCAACTCCTTGTTCACTCGTTTCAAGCACCTCGGGAGACTAGTTGACCTCGAGCAAGCGATTTCAAGGTATAGGAATGCTATCGACCTCACCCCTGATGGATACCCTGACAAACCTGGTCATCTGAACAAACTCGGCAACGCTTTCATAGCTCGATTCAAGCAATTCAGGGAACTGGGTGACCTCGAGCATGCGCTTTCACTGTACTCATATGCTGCTTGTGCCTCTACAGGCTCTGTTACTACTCGATTCCGTGCATCTCAACAATGGATTTCATGTGCTCATGCTTTAGGGCATCGCTCTCTTCTTCAAGCGTATACCGTTGCCATCGGTCACCTTCCTCAACTCGCATGGATAGGTCTTCCCCTTCCACGCCGTTACCATGAACTCATCCAAGCTGCTGATGTCGTTCGGGAGGCGGCAGCAGCTCTCGACTCAGGACTCCCAGAAACCGCTGTCGAGTGGCTCGAGCAAGGGCGCTCAATTGTTTGGGGTGAACTGTTTCACCTTCGCAGTTCATATGAAGAGTTGTCGGCCAGACATCCAGAACATGGCTGTAAACTTCGACAACTGTCGGCCGCTTTAGAACATGCTAGTTTCACCCGCGACAAATCCTTGTCTTCCCCATCGAAGCATGCTCAAAGTGCAGAGTATTGTGCGAGTAGGTCTTTAGAACAAGAGGCTGAGAGGCACCGTATGCTCGCGATCGAGCGAGATAAACTGCTACAAGACATCCGGGGATTGCCAGGTTTCGAGCGATTCCTCCTCCACAAAGAGTTCTCTCAGCTCCGTGCTTCAGCACACTCTGGACCTGTGGTCATCCTCAACGCTGCAGAGCACCGATGTGATGCATTGATTGCCGTCACCGATGTGGAGCATGTAATTCATGTTCCGCTTCCTAATTTCACTCTTGGACGATCCACGGGTCTGCAGAACGCAGTGAAGACTTTACTTGGCGATGCTCGTGTCATACAATGTGGAGGTAGGGAGGGGAAACGTCACCATTGGAGGGGTGTCAACTGGGAGTCCGTCTTATCTGTCTTGTGGAACGGAATCGTCAAACCGGTCCTGGATGCCCTAGATTATGTGGTATGTGATGTGATGTCACTTGAATTCATGGCCAATTTTTCATCTCCATCTCCGAACAGACTCCTGGGGATCTATCACGGATTTTTTGGTGTTCGACCGGGCCTTTTGCGTTCCTCCCTATCCATGCCGCTGGCCTCTATGGCACCCACTCTTCGGGACCCGGATGCAAAGTATCCGACTTCGTCGTTTCCTCTTACGTTCCCACTATTAGCATTCTTGCCCCCCCACCCAAGCCCGATGTCGCATCAAGTAGCAATATACGCCTTCTTGCTGTCCCTCAGCCACCCTCAGATGGCCTCTCCCGACTTCCAGGTGTGGATACCGAGTTAAAATACATCAGAGCTGTACTTCAGGACTCTCGAACGGCACGAACCACCCTCCTGGAGTCGTCTGTCGGAACGGTCGAGGAAGTACTATCTCTGATGAAGGAGGCAGATTGGGTCCATTTTGCATGCCATGGAATCCAGGATGCCGCAAACCCGACTGACAGTGGACTCTGTCTCGCCGATCAGCGCCGCTTGCAACTAACTGACATCATTGCGTTGTCACGGCCCCGTGGTGGGCTCGCGTTCCTCTCTGCATGTCAAACGGCGATGGGTGACGAGGATCTCTCCGATGAGGCCATTCATATCGCTGCGGGAATGTTGTTTGCGGGATATGGAGGAGTGATTGGTACGATGTGGTCGATCAGCGATAGGCTTGCGCCTCGGGTAGCAAACGACGTATACCAGCAACTCTTTCAGAATTGTGCAAGGCCAGATCATCGGGAGGCCGCACGAGCGCTGCATGATGCTGTTGGACGTCTCCGCAATAACAAGGCGTCATTTGACGAGTGGCTTCCGTTCATCCACGTGGGTCTTTGAATGTTTGAGATGTGGTGCATGATCCACATGTACATTTGTCCTTCACTGTATTGTCTGTCTCATCATTTACACGGATATATTGACCCGCCTGACATTGTCTACTCGTTGCACTATTATCATGGTATTAGTCAACGATCTAGTTTGCTGCAGTCCACGACGCGAACCACGGAGTAACCGCGAAGGGGCATATAGATCCATTGAAGTGACGCGCGAGTGTCAGATCAGATAGGGAGGGTCAACCTAAGAGCGTTAAGAAATAAACAAGGGTACTCTCTGAACGCGTGATGTGACCAGTCACCGCCGCGTACTCTCCGCGACCACTTTCGCAGCCGCCACCCCGGCCACCCAATCCCTTCCTCCCACTCTCACCTTTCGTCGATGTCGATAATCCAACTTATCCCCCGATCGAGTGGAACCACCGACCTCGAACCGCCCATGTGACGACACCTGACGAAGGCACCACTCCAATACGCGCTCCACACGGGCTTTGAGCTCGTATGCCTTGTCGGCTTCGTAAAACGCCATCGCATTGCGAAACGATAACCAGAGGTATAGCACAAGTACCTTGTGTAGCCCTTCCAGATGCTTCAACGCATCCTTGCATGCACGCGCCTTTGCTCGATCCGGCATCATCCTCTCCACGCTCTCCAACACGTTCATGAACGGGCCGACAGACAATACCGCGTCGAGCTCGACACGGATCGCGTTGGTGTACAGACGCAAGATCTGTGCGAGGGTGTCGAGCGCGACAGGATCAGACCATTGGATAGGACAGTTCTTGAATAGGAGTTTGTCAGATAGAAGGAGGTCCTTGGCGTGCGTATCGATGAACTGGCTCAGTTGGTCCAATCGGATCTGGGCAGCAGCGCGAAAGGGAAGACGAATGCCCGAGACATACGACGGGACTTCGAGGAATGCCTGCGTGGATGCTTTGAGTGGAAGAACTTGGGAAACGTCCTCCATCCAGTGATCTGGAGGATCCAAGACAGCACAGCTGAGAGGGGGAGCAGGAGTTGCGAGGGCTCGACAAAGGGTGGGTATATCCTCCTTGTGTAGCGTAGTGACGAAGCCGCCAGGTTGGCCATGCAGTCCATAGCGCCCGGCTCGCCCGGCGATTTGCTTTATTTGGGATATGGACAATGGACGCCTCTCTCGACCATCGAACTTGTGAAGCGTTTCAAACACGACGCGTTTGATCTTCCTGTAAAATGTGATGTATGAGTGACGGTTCCGCAAAGTCCAAAATAACCATGCGTACAGGTTGAGCCCCATTCCAACAGCGTCGCTTGCAACGATAACGTCGTAACCGCTGTGAGGGTTATTGAAAAGCGCAGCTTGCTCAGATCGAATCTCGGGCGGGAGTCTGCCATAAGCGACTGCACATCGCAATCCGGTCATCTCCTCGATCTTCGCCTTTACCGCGAATATTCCATCCCGCGAGAATACGACGACACAATCGCCCTTTTGAATCTGAGACAAGTCACCACCCAAAGAAGACTCTTGGATCTCCAGAGGTGTGAGTCGCTCATACCGATTGACTACGAGCTCGTCCCCTGTGTCTCTCAGGATATCTCGGATGACCGGTACCGCAGTTTCCTCGCCACAAAGATGGATTTCACGTGCGGGAATACCCAACACAGCGTTAGTCCATGCAGAACCACGCTCAGGATCTGCAATCATTTGTATTTCATCTACCACGGCCACGTCGAGGGATTTATCAAAGCTGGCCATCTCGACCGTCGAGCTCATCAGGGACGCATTGTCCGCGACAATCCGAAACTCTTCTCCCGTACGAAGGTTAC
The DNA here is from genome assembly GCA_038094755.1 of Caloboletus firmus. Classification (NCBI taxonomy): domain Eukaryota; kingdom Fungi; phylum Basidiomycota; class Agaricomycetes; order Boletales; family Boletaceae; genus Caloboletus; species Caloboletus firmus. The sequence continues at coordinate 31,035 of JBBPUO010000145.1, read as the reverse complement.
ACTGCCGTGCGTACTTTGCATTTCCATCCTTCCGAACGGTGGGTCGAGAGCCCATTTCGTTGGCAACGTCCATGCTGATGGTCGTGTCGGGCTGCGAGTCGGGTTCGGGCTCCATACCGAGAGGAACAATTTGACCCCTATTCAACCGTTCCCAAATCTCATGCGCGAGGAGACGTAAAGGGCCGGCATAGAGGCCTGAAGTCGAGGCTGCCAGCGCGCGTAGCGCCATATGTGTCTTTCCGCTATTGGTCGGACCGACATGCATGATGAATCTGCGTTTCATTGCACGCGCTTTGGGGAAGAGGTCCGCGGGATAAGAGAGGTCGGCGACACGATGGAGACGAGCGAGCGTGTCGAGGGTGGATTGTGGGACGCAGGTGCGGAGACGACGTTGTGTTTCAGGATTGGAGGCCCATGTGAAGAAGATTTGGGAGATGATTTGGTCGAGTCGCTGGCCAGAATACATGTCTGCGGGAGCCAACGTGAACCGGCTCAAGTCAATTTTTGCTAACTGAGTCTCATCCGAGAGTACGCCTTCGCGAATATCCGCGAGGAAAGAGGAGAGGAGGTCGGGTAAGTAGGTGCGAGGGATCCCAAAACCCTCTAAGCGGCGAAGGACATGAGGGAGGTACGCCCAGTGCTTCACATTTGACTTGAGGAGTTTTCGGATGTCAGGCGCAGTGGTGGTGGATAGGATCAGCTTTGTGGTGCCAGAAGTTTTGTTCTTCGATGAACGAGTGGAAAATCCTGTGGAATCATTGTTGAACGAGTCGGACTTTGGCCCGTTGTAGGACCAGTCGACAGGACTGCGCCGTGACCGATCCCTTGAACGCGAAGGTAGAGAACTTCCAGAGAGAAGGCGCCGAAGGTGGAGTTGGCTGCCACTTCCTAGCCATGTCTCGGACTGAGTGCAATGGGAGAGTATTCGAAAGCGAGAAAGCATGCGAATGGATATGTTCGTTATGACCTAAATCGACATTTCCTCGCTGCGTCCACTGTTTGTGACTCTGTCGAATTCTGTTGAATGAACATCAGACGAGTCTCGAAAAACTACTAAGCTGCCTCCCGTTGGCGGTCGATCACGTGACATATATCCGCTTACATAATCCATCCCAAACACTGCGGCCTGAGCCTGGGTTAGTAGTGCTTCCAAGCTGGCACTGTCTCGGATGTCTAATGTTTGATAAAGAAAATCTGGATGTGATATGATTATCATAGCTCAGGTGGCTATTGCTTCGATGTGTCCAGGGTTTGCAGTGAACCGGGTCGGCTACGCACAACTCTCGCAAGCGGTTGTTTGGTTGTATTAGAATTTGAAGGCTTTGGTCTCAAATCCGCTCCAAGTTGTTACACCAACTCCACTATGGCGGCAGCAGCTGTAACACCCAGTCGATTGGCTGCACTGGCGAAGGCACAATGTGCTATTTTCAAGACAGCCTACAACCCTACTTCTGCACGAACCGGTGCCAAGTACTTCCGCGAGAGGCTTCGGGGCCCTTCCATGGTCAAATACTACCCGAAAGACATCGACCTTTGTATGTCCAAGCTGGCAAAGGAGTGGCCAGAGTTGGAGTTGGTCAACTTTGCAGAGGCACAGAGGCTGTGGGACGTGGACATGAAGAAAGCCAGAGGGAAGGGTGCACCCGCAAAGGCGAAAGACAAAAGTTTGTCCAACTCGAATATCATTCGGAATGTCACTAAAGTCGTCATTACCAGGCCAGAGTCGCCGGACACAAAGAAGACGGTAGTCGTCCGGAGCGTTTTGGATTATATTACATGCCATTGCCATCACACATACAGGCTTTGCGTTTATGTTACTCCCAGACTCAACATGTGCCCCTCATCCCAACCGAGTCGATCAACGGTTCTGACAGACTCCCCATCTCAGAAAGCGATTTTGAGAATAGGTCATCAAAGCCCTGCATAAATCCAGCTCTCTCCAGCGCTAGCTGATGATCCTCGCCGGGCGTTTCTAACCTGGACAGCCACTCTTCCAGCCCTGCGGTACCTGTAACGAGCAAACTGTGTAGCCTCGTTCGCTCTGTTTGACTCGCAGGCGTCGAGTGAATGGGTCGGTTTGGCTCAATCATGTCCACGGGAATAACGAGATCTACGCCAGCTCCCGACTCCGAATCCCAGACCTTAGAATTGAGTACGATTAACCACGCCTCGTCCAGGTCATCGAGAAAGTCGAGAAGTTGTTGCAAATTGTCCATCTCCGGTGGGTAGCCCGGTACCGAGTTCATCACGTCATTGGTAAGACGGAGTAAGAATGCGGTTCGTAACGATGTAGAGGGGTCTATGGGTGGTATTTTCAAGATGAACGCCAAGAGGTGCTGCACGGCGTCGAGGTAGGCTGACAATGTTGGTAGTTTGCTGAGGGATGGCTCTGAGCTGGGTGACGTGCCAAGTAGTATAAGATACGACCATTAGTAGCATCCCAAATACGGCGCACCGTTTCTTGAACGAGTTCTCAATGTCTTGGAACGAGTACTCTAGAAACTCGAGTGCCCTCCGCTCCTGCCCTTTGGACAGTGCTCGTGGTGTGCTTGTGTAGTGATTACTACCGCTCGATTCAGTATGTGCTTGCTGCATCCTTCAGCATACAAGGGGAAGACAAAGTCATCGACAAATAACCGACAACAGAATCTACTAGGACAATCCAACTCGTCTCCGCACCTGGTCTATCGTAGCTTCTGAGTGTTCCAGGGCCTGCAAAGCGCCTTTCCGTGCAACCTCCTCAAGGAAAGTCTTTTCATGGCGGATTCTCTCGAATTCAGCTCGAGGACCTCTCAGGACCCCCTCCACGGCGTCAGCCACATCGCTCTTCAGATGTCCGTGACCCTTGTTTTCATACCGCTTCGCAACTTCGAGAATATCACTGTCCGTGCACGCCGCGAGAATAGCAAGTAGGTTCGAGGTGCCTGGACGAGACACGGGGTCGTAGGTTATGCCCCGGATAGAATCTGTTACCGCGCCACGAATTTTTGTCCTGATCTGACATGACGTGTCCGTCAAAAGAATGCGCGAAGCTGCGTCTGGTGAAGATTTGGACATCTTTGACGATGGATCTTTGAGGGAGAGCACTCGCTTTGATGGGGCTGTGGGAATATGAGTTCTGTCATCATTTTCAACAAGGACAAAATAACAGACTTTCCACATATTGCGGCAATATAAAGAGCGGCGATTGATCGTGTCTGTTGAATGTACGATTAAATATATCCGCTAGATCACGGGTAAGTTCTATATGTTGGCGTTGATCCTCTCCTACGGGAACATGAGTTGCCCTGAAGCCGTCTTTCAGTGCTCGATGGCATTCAGGGTCGACTACTCACCTATAAAGTAGTACGTCTGCGGCTTGAAGGACTGGATAAGTAAACAAGCCAGCATTAAGCAGGGACTCGTCTACGTCGTCCTTCGAATTCGCGTTCTTTGATGCTGCTAGTCGCGACTTCGAAAAGTGAGATAAGCGGAAGAGTTACTCTGAACCGTCGCCAACCTTCCATGTCGTCATCCGGCGTAGTTTTCCTACGGGAGTGAGACAATTCAAGATCCAACACAATTCCGTGTGATGCCGGTTCTGCAGAAACTTGAGGTTCCTCAATGCAGGAGGGGATTAGCCATCCTTACATGATCTTGGTGAAATAGTATCGAACGTGTTGGGTCGATTCCGATGGCAAGGATCGCTGCGAGCATGTCATCTCTGGCAGAGCGTAGGACGACCGGGTCTTGGGGCAGGGTCAATGCATGCCATCCCACAATGGAAAAGAGAAGGACATCATCCCGTTCTGCAGATTTCTGCAGTCTGACCCAGTTAGACAAAGCTCCAAGATAGTTTCCTAGCTATTTACGAGTTAGCCTGAAACGCGACAAAGCCTTGTCCCCGCCTACATGTGGGATACCTGTGGGTTGGATGCCAGAAAAGATGACTCGCTTTGAGGATGTCTGACTTGCTAATCCCCGTCGTTGGCACCATTTTGTGGACTGTCTCTGCAGCGCTCGCTGGACACGCTCGCCGACGTGTACAAAAGGGATCATTTAGTGTTTAAAACTCCGTCTGACTAACTTGTTTCATGAAACCTTGACATCTGACGGCCACGTTCCATTCCGTTTTCTTTTCTTCAACTTGAATGTCTTCACCGGCTGAGACGTGGACGACGGCCATTGATTATCAAGTCGATTTGGGCCTGCCAGGCGGTGACTCCTTCTACGATGTCACTCAGATGTTCGCCGACGCAGCCGCAGGTAAACCCCTACATGATTCCCTGTATCTCGTCTCATTCAACGTTGGGTCCTCGAGATATGCCTCCCGGGGGACTCGTCCTAGCAAAAGACTTTACTCTACAGGATGCAATGGCAGCCTTCGAAGTAGGTAGATTACTTCTCAGCCACACAGTATCGGCTCAGGAGCGCACAAAGATCGGAGAACCTCGGTTCGACAGCGGCCTAGCTCTCATGGACCAAACGCGACCGGTCTTTGATCCTTTAGAGCCTCTGTCCCTGGAAGAGGTGTGCTGGGTAATAGATCGCTCTTTTGCTTGCGAGGTGAATGATCAGATAAATGCACGTGTCCTATGCCTTGTATTCATGGCCTGTCGCGCCACAGATGGAATGGCACATTGGATACACGCTTTCACAAACCATCTACTCGTTTTTGCATGTTCATGCGCTGAGAGAAACTGACCCAGAATTGACACCGGCAGGTCAAGTCGGGGAGGTCGACCACAGGCGGCCTCGCGGGCTTGTCACTATTGTTCTCAGAGCCTATGTGTATGGATTACTCAAATCATGCGATCTTTCGTGGAGGGAACTTAACAAGGGGAATGTGTATGATGTCCGTCTCATGACGTGCTTTCATATATTGCACCCTCATTTTCTTTGCTTGTACCGGTTTAACAGACTGAGGACTGGCAGAGCGAAAAGTGCGACGTACCTTTGGCGGAGGCCCTACCCGTGAGCTATATTCAGGCCAAATTAGAGCATGCTTGTACCTGGCTAGACCGTTCGTTTGGAGGTAATTTCCAGCAGAGCGGTGTTGAACTGGACTAATTTGTGTAGCATCGTCCACTTGGAAGGATGCCCTTCGTGATCGGCTCGTGCTGCGCAAGGTTCAAACCTCGATATTTACCACCTGATCACTTCACTGACGTCGTATTAGACACTCATTGAGCTCTTGTCGGCCCAACTGTCGAAGGAATACCACCGCTTTCGTCCGCTCGTCAATGTTGCACGTGAACTAGTACAAAAAATACGCCGAACGCCGCCTTCAGACCCTGGAGCTGATTCTCCGGTGCCTCGTGCCTTTGACCCTCAATTTGCCCGAGTTCTTGTCTCGTTTATACCGCTCCATGTCATCGGGCTACCGGATCAGGACACCGTGTGGAATAAATTGGTGGGGCTTCTCGACTCCCTGGATCAGCTCAGCACTTTGGCAGGCGTATCGAACCTTTCAAGCTGGAAGGTCGTCACAATTGAGTCGACCGAGTCCCGCTTAGCTCACGTCGCTCTTAGATCATGGGTCATATCCAAGTATGGCTGTCGAAACCAGATCGACGTCTACCATATATCCGGTCCGCATGCCAGGTACTGAGGCCTTCTGAACATGTTCCACTTCCCCCCTGAGCGACACATTTCCAGTCGACTCTCTTTGAGGACGGACTGGTACTGAACAAATATACGCAAAAACACATCGTGGATTGCTTCTTCATGGAGAACTGCGGGGTATCTTTTGATTCATTTCTTGATATGGTTGGTCGCCGTTGGAAAGGTCCGCAAACATCCCCGTTGCCACATCTAGAGCGCTCGATTATAGAGGTACGTATGGTGCCCCCTGTACCCATTTTTTTTGCTCTCAGAACACGTGTCTCTGGCTAGCTTGAGCTGGGCTACATCAAGGCGTTGTGGTACAACCCTGCACGACGGCGTAGATATTGCATGAAGTCGCTGTTCGACTGGCACGCACTTTATGCGCTGTTTATAGATGTTCAAAATAATCTCGGGCCTTGGGTGTGCACCGTCACTGGTGTTCGCGTCGGTGTATCTGACAGCCTTTCCAGCAGGAACCGGATCCCTTACCCAGGCTGTGCACCACCGTCTTGGTGCAGAGGCTGTCGATCATCCGTGAAGTCATCTTTTCTGGAGCACAGCTGTCGCTCTACTCTGCCGAGGAGCGTGTGTTTGCCTATTGGTATGCTACTCAAGTCCTGGAGGTACAGCTCTCGTGTATGGATAAACTCATACTAGGATTGCAAGGTAAGGGACGCTGATTCTCCAGTGCTTGTATTGGTGGTTTATCTTGTCGACCAGGGTCACCTGCGTCCGATGAACATCGGTTTCAGTCCATTTTCCTAACGGCATTACAAGCAATATCGTGGGCTGTCTTCTCGGTTCGTACCATCAGTTTCATCGGCCGTTTCGTCAGCTTGACACGACGCGCATGCCAGGTCTCTTTGAAAAAACTTGGGACGTCGTGGCAGCGCATGCGACTCAACTGTCTTCGTCGGTATAAATGGGCGTTTATAGACGAATACGACGATATCGACCAGCCGCCGATCGGTCATCCCAATTTTTTCAAGTTTACTGCTGCCTGTTCGGCGATCCAGCAGGTATGCTGATGTCGTGGTTTTTGGTTCGTGTTGGGGTGGATGGGCTAATGGTTTCGGTGTGACAAGGACCGTGATCACTCCCCCGTGGGACATATTCAGCTTGCTTGCATGCTTCTGGGAGAGTTGGTCACTTTTACAGGGGGTTGGACAGGACCTTGGGTCGAGGAACGCAAGCAGGTAACTCTGATCATACCTTCCCTTGAAGCCCAATGTTCTCTCCCGCTGACTGATATCCCAGTCCATACAGGGCTTACGCAACGTGTGTCAGAGCCTAGAGAAGCTTCCCGCGTCCATGTCTGAGGCAAATGAGTGGGACATGTCCGTATTGACTTGGGATCCAGACGTCCATCCCTGGTTTCCGTTCATTCCATCTCAATAAAGCGTATCTCCTTTATTTCCTCATTTGGGTACCCATCGGATATAGACTCAACGCGTAGGTACATATTATGTACTATAGACTACTCGGATCATACAAGTTTTCACCGACGACTGTGGTTTAGACGAACACGTCGACTCGACTCATGTGTGCGGCGAGGCGAACGACCTCGACGCGGTTGAAGAGGCTGGCAGCGAAGGCGAGCCCATATCATAGTGCGGTGACGCTCTACGAACCTCCGAGCCACGACAACTTGGACTCGGAGGCTCTGGCTCAGGCTCAGGCTGGGCCGTCCACTCTACGACGATCGAGTCGCGTCAAACAGGAGCCTACGGATCCAGAAACACAGGGGCCCGACGTACCGGGCGACGCTACTAAGCAAGCCCGTATTACCCTCGCAAAGAAGACAAAAGCCATCTCACAGCGGAAAAGCGTCAAAACACAAGCCCCAGCCTCGTTGACCGACCGCGACGCCGTGTTTCGCAAGTTACCCAAGAAGCCTACGAGCAAGCCTAAAGCAATTCCGCAGAGTTTGGACGTCCCGCATCCCGCGCCGGCCAAATGGGCGGAGGTCTACGCCGCGATCAAGGAAATGCGTTCGCGCGTCGTGGCGCCGGTGGATACGATGGGGTGTGATCAGGCTCAGTTGAGAGAACAGGATCCCAAGGTGGGCTTGGATATCTTGTTGCCCCACCATGACCGTCGTCGTGTTCCTTTCCTTCACCTCTTCCTTCCGTCTTTCTTTATTCTATGTGTGCCCGGTCTTTTCATGGCATAACTTGCTTGAAGTGACACAATGGATATTGATTGAATTCATTCTGTCTTTTTTTTCATCGTATCAGAATCAACGTTTCGCGACGCTCGTCTCTTTGATGCTCTCCTCACAGACCAAGGACGAAGTGACCGACGCGGCGGTCGGAAAACTACGGACCGCACTCGGCGGGTCGCTTTCTGTCCAGGCGATGTTGGAAACAGACGAGGCGGTCATCTCGGATGCCATCGCCAAAGTGGGGTTTTGGAGGCGAAAGACGCAGTGCGTAAAACCCTGCTCTGGGTGAATCACTCCCACTCACGACGAGACGATCCGTCCTGTTCCTTTCCTTTCCTGTTGTTGTTTGCAACAAGATACATCAAACAAACCGCCCAGCGGTTATACGACGATTTCGACTCTGACATCCCCAAGACAGTGGAGGAGCTCTGTTCGCTCCCCGGAGTGGGTCCCAAGATGGCGTTTCTGGCATTGCAAGTAGCATGGAAGTTGTACGTCGTTTTCGCGATGCAACACAAACCATTCGAGTCTCATTGTATTGGCTTGCTCCGCAATGGATTTTTATTTTGAATGGGATGATTCCTTGATCGATCACATCCAACTACGTAGAAACATCGGAATTGGGGTCGACGTACACGTACAGCGAATCACGAACCGGTTAGGGTGGCACAACCGACCGACAAAGAACCCCGAAGAGACGAGGTGAGTTGCCTTTTCCTGCCCATCTCCACAACGTTGCTCAACCACAATCCTCCTCCCCCTTCTCTTCACCCCACCTAAATTTGGAACCGCGCATCACAGACTCAATCTTCAGTCGTGGCTTCCCAAGGCGCTTCATGGCGAAATTAACCACATGCTCGTCGGGTTCGGACAGGTGAGAGCGTGGTGGTCTGCGATGCGGGACTGACAGGACGCCCGTAGACCATCTGCCTGCCTGTCGGTCCGAAATGCGGCGACTGTATGTTGAGCACTGGGGATCTGTGTCCGAGCGCACAGCGCCCCAGGACCAAGACGTCGAAAACCACTGCCCGAAAGAGATCGTCAAAGGAGGATGTCGAGCGGGGCTCTGGTCCGAAGGTTGAGATTGAGATTGAGATACAGAGAGACTAGGAGGTTGTTCTTGCCAAAGAAGAGGACTAGTCGCCGGAATGACCCTCTCATCAGATGGTGGAAGATCGTAACCCTTGTTTTTCGCCAGAATGCCTTGCGACTGAGCTCAGTCTTCAAACGGCGCAGGATGGTGGGGAATACACAGTACAAAAGAATACAATCACATCTAATGTTGAGTGGTGAGCCGGAGACCGTCGTGCGGATCTCCAATACAAACAGTCTATTGTTACAGCTGCACGGACAACTCTACTCGCCCAAGGCGATACATATATACGGTTTCCAAGAAATCCATTTCTAATCAAATCAATCAGTGATACATTCGTCAGCCAACTGAATGATTTCACGACAGATTCATCGCCATATCCCAAAATCCCTTTTCGAGCCCAATACACCTCTCCCAAACGGCCAACCACTCCGCGTACCGAGCAGGTGAGGGTGGATCTGCAGCCGCCCGAGCCTCAATCGTTTCTTCGTAGATATAATACGTTAGAATCGTTGGATTACACGAGAGGCACAGGAAAAAGAAAGCGGAGAAAACATGCGCACCAAGACCAGCAGAGACAGCGTTCTGAAATGCCTCTCCAGCGTAATCCTCCATCCACTTGAGGTACGGATTGCCTTCCCACTTGACCCACGAATTTGGTTTCTCGGCCTCTTTCTTGAGCCAGAGACCGACTTCACCGTACCCTAAGAGGCATGCAGCGAGTGCCATCATGAGCTTCGTCGTATCACCTGTACAGAACGTCGAAGTGAATGACACGAGGCTCGTTTGACACGTACGGACCTTGCAGACCCATGTCAACGAGGTAGGCACCATACGCTGTCGTTGCCGGAGACTCGGGCGTCGTCTCTAATTCTTCCAGAGTGACACCAAATCGGGCGCAAAAGGAAACGTGCATGGAGCTCTCGGCCGAGATGTGAAGCATGACCTTGGTCGCAGAGAAAATGGGTGCGAAATCATGAGACTTGCTTGCTAGTAGCCTACGCGTTACATGTCAACACGGTTCATCGAAGTATCGAAAGGTGACCTACGCGTATGCCCTCGAATAATATTTCAAATAAAGATAGTCTTGCCTGGGCCAAGGTGAGCATCGACACACGCAGTGACGGATGAAAGCGCGCGTACTTGATAAAGTGGATAAACGACGATCTGTCGAGCGTGCCTTTGCCTAGTTGAATCACGAAATCGTGTTGGACGTATGCTTTCCATAGGTTTACTGTGCTTTGAATAAACTTGTGTGTCAATGGGTATGGGTGCTTTGGTGTCCGCCTGTGGAAAACGATTCAGCGAGCATGTAGCCCGTGAAAACGACATGCTTACGGCTGAACGACGAGTCTCGACACTGAGTGTAGGTGGTTCAAAGGGCCGAACCCTCGTCCAATGGGCGAAGCGGTCTCGATGCCGAGATACGTGAACGAAGCCGCTTGTCCAGTTGCTTCTTCCACTACAAGATATGAGAAAGAAAATCCCTCGAATATCGTTTGCAAAATTCTTCACTTGTGATTCCATTTCCGAGGGCACACGCGAGCGCCGCGCTAAGCGTGCACCCTGTCCCATGGGTACTCTTCGATTGCAATCGTGGTCGAGGGTATAGCGTGATAGTATTACCAGTGACGTCACGTTGACAAAGTACGTCCACAACGAGGTCTGTAACCCTTTCTGATCTGCCTTTTTGCAGGATTTCCATGTGTTCTCCCAGGAGGAATGCGGGTTTGACATCCAATGTGGTGCCAACGGAGACTTGAACATTACGAATGTCATCTACCGAAACGGGGACGTGTCCACCCTTGAGCAGGACAGCCTCGGGTCCCAGGGTGAGCAGATTTTGTGCCGCTAGGAGCATGTCGCCGAGGGAAGCAATCTTGCAAGGCAGAGACCGTTCTTTAAGCAGAAGCTCCGCTTCCGCTTGGTTCGGTGTAATCACATCCGACAGTGGGAATAACTCGTCTATTATAACGTTGACGGCGTCCGGCTGCAACAAGGCATGTCCAGACGTCGAGACACAGACGGGATCACAGACGAGAGGGATACGACCATGCGACTCAAAGTGTTCTCTGAGCGTCGACGTGACCGCCTTGGTATTTTCGGCAGTAAGCAACATTCCAGTCTTGATGGCACGGACGTTGATGTCATCGAGGACAGACCGTATCTAACCGAACGTATCTTAGACACGGACTCGACTTGGGTAAGGAGAGACACAAGCCTGTTGCACGACGAACTCCGGCGGTGCGCCATGTACCGCCTGTACGCCAGTTGTGTTCTGTGCCGTCAACGCTGTCACAACACTAGTTCCATAGCACCCATGCGCTGCGAACGTCCTGAGATCTGCCTTCAATTCGGCAATGTTCAGTAGTGAGCTGGAGAAATATCACTACCGACATACCTGGATGCCTGCACCTCCACTGGAATCTGAGCCAGCAATAGTCAAGACAGCTGTCGGGCTCGTTGACATCGTCCCTGAACGAGAATATTACTAAACACTAGTAAATTTTCACATTGTGTATTTCTAAAGCTCTTGCCAAACATCCAAAAAGGGTCATGAACGCCTTCCCGCTTTTCAGCGGCGAGTTTACTAGAAAGCAATGCCCTCGCCATCCGATCTCGAGACTGGTACCACCCAACAGATCAAGCTTAAAAAGAAGAAACCGGCAAATAAAAAGACTAAACTGCCTCCCGTTGTCGCTGCAGATCATGGGAAAAACGAGGAAGAGGACCCACATTGGGCGTATGAACCTCCCGAGGGTGCCATGTTGCTCGACCACACTGTCGACGTCGGGGCGTTCGAGTGGGGTACGATCAAGAACGACGAAGACTCAGAAATTTGGCTCATCCGAGTCCCAGATTCGGTACGCAGTAACGCTCTCCGTCCGTACCACCTTTAAGACACTCACAGACTAGTAGATCAAAGCGCAACACTTAAAAGGGCTCGAGATCGACCCTCCCTCTCCATCGCGGACTACTCGCGTCGGAGGTCTCGTGAGAAACAACACCACATATGATGTCTGGTCAATTGGCGACGACGACGCAGAGGCTGCAGGGGGTGGAGAACTCCAAGGACTCTCCTGTTTACTCCCCCGGGAGAGAAAAATGGGGCGATTATACATCGGTAAAGCGCATCGCCTCTGTCATCACGATCTTTTTTTGCTCATACATACCGTCAGCTCCGAAACCTGTATCACAGCATATCGTTATTTCTGCTCAGCCTTCGATAGCCACCTCCCCAGAGCACCATCCCGTCGTTTACCAAAATCCACCCCGTCCATCTTATGCAAGGGACGTACTCAAACATTCTTTCGTACCTTACGGCGCACGGTCTGGACAATCAAGGCCAGAGGACTCGTCGATAGACACTGATGAAAACGAGACCACAGCGGACAAGCCTGCTGGCCCGACACCTTCACCCAAAGATAAGGTGGCGAAACATAAAGAATCAAAAGGAAAAAAGCGTAAAGTCGAAGTGGACTTACCCAAAAAGTCGAAAAAGCATAAAGCAATCACTTAGTTATCCCTCCGCTACCCTTATGTTTCAGCCACATTTAATGTCATCAAGCTCGAGGCGGAAAATATCTTTCCAAGCCGGTTGAGCAGATAGTACAATGTAACGAGCAAGCATGGAGTTGCAAAACAGAGTACATGTGAAGGTGAAGGTAATTGATGAACGTGAAGAATAAGATTAAGGTCACAAGCGTAACGAATGCATCCGCCACAAAACAAGTCATCCGACATCCATTTCATCTTCCTGCGTAGCATTCTGATGTGTAATAGTCCGTGGGCCGCCATCGATACCGTTCGGCTGAAGTAACCTCTGCGCGCCGTGTTTAACAGCCTCGTCCAATCCTTCGTAAATGCTCTTTTTGGGAAGACCCCAGATGCGACCCGGGAATGTCCGTTCCTTCTCATCGAAAACACCTCCTACCATTGTGACCCACCGTTGTCTCGTCTCGACCAGTTGCTTCAGTTGATCTGGGACCACCAAATGAAGATCATCATCAGGGCCAAGGCCAAGCGCGGAGGGCGGCGGTTTAGGCAACTCGACGGAAGTACCGCCACTATTTACGTTTCCGTTGACCTCGGGACTCTTTTTTTTCTTCTTGCCAAGTTTCGGGGCGTCCTTTTTCTGGAGTTTGCTGTAAAGGGCGACGACGCTCTTATCAAGAGAGTCTCGTAGTTCCAAGTATTCTTGATACCCGAGGCGGTCTTTGGCAATGCTTGCCAGGCGTTCCTTCCGAGCTTTGTTCATGGCCACTACCGTTCGGAGATCGCTTTGTGCATGGCGGAGCGCTGTGGCGATCGGATCATCTACCCTGGCGGAGTAATCGGGCTGGAAGAGTCTCGGGTCAGAGAAAAGGAAATTATGAAGTATACATCCATATAATTTACCGGCTCCCCCAACAAACCATGGAACCGCATCGTGTCTTGGATTCGTTCCTCAAGATCAGCGACGTTCACCTTCTCCCTTCTAGCCGCAGCAGCCCCAGTACCACCCGGTCGTCCCTCCATGGCATCCTCTGCTGCCTTTACACCCTTCCATGACGTGGCGGCATCCTGGATGGGGAGCAGGGCACTAATCAACCGTTCTGTGAGTGGACCATGACTTCGCTCCTCGGTAGCAAGGTCAGATTCCAGGAGCGTAGAAGGATCCCATTTCGGCAGGGCTGAACCATCGTTGGTTCGGTGAGGTGCAAGACCGGGTAATGGCCCGCCGTAAAGTTCGGTATCCGTTTCCTCCCACACTTCCAAATAATGTTGTCCAAGCTTGGGCATGACATATGGTTCCACATCGTCTCCTGTGAACTCGAGGAAGCCAATGTCTTCTTCTTTGATCCCTCGTATCCAAGGCTCGATGCTCGCGTAGAACGTATTAACGGGAATTTGTGATGGTTGCTTAAGTTTGCTGAAATCCTCCGTAACATCCGTTGGCTGACTGGGTCCAGGCACGGGTGCGGGGGGTATAGGGGGACGCGCAAGGAACAGTTGCGCGGGCGGTGGGACGGTGAAATCAGGCAAGTGTAGAGGCTAAGGATCTGTCAGTGATACTCCTGGCCATGGACACAGGGGGCTCACCTTGGCATGAGTTAATGCAGAACTTACGACCTTGGGTTTGGGTGGTAAAGTCAACGGGGCGTGGATTGTTGGCACTGTCTTGGTAGCCTTTCCAGTGTCTGTCGATTCGTGGGTGAATTCTGAGGTATAATCATCAGGAGTATTCACGACGCACCTTCCAAATCACTGCCATCTTCCCGTTTGCGTTTTTTCTTCTTCCGCTTCAAGTCAGCAGGTAGTCTAAGTCCGTGTCCATAAGAGTGTTAGAGTAAATCACGCTAGCAAGGTGCTTACGGTCGACGAGGGTCTTGTGACGCCTTGACAGATGAGAGTGCTGATGTCGGTAACAAGGAAGGTCGGGCCTTGGCAGAGCCGTTCAATGTAGTGGTGGAATAGCCTTGTTCATCTGCGTCCAAGAGGGGTGTGGCTGCGATGGTCAAGCCATCCAGCAGAGAACGGTCAATGCCACAGAGGTGATGCATCACATACGCATACAACACGAAAGAGGTGCAGCATGGATGTAGCACGCAATACGTATTTTTTGGCGCGAATTCAACCATTCCGTATTTCAAAAACGGATCAGATACATGATGCGAGAAGACCGATAAGGCGAATAAGGAGACTGTATCAGTACCATCGCGCGAACGGGATGCAAAGACATACGGCCGCGCTCTCGGTTAAGTTTGTCCATCGCCTTTGCTTTCCCCTTTACTTTCTCCTTTGCTCGCCGCATGGACTCCTCGATCGTTTTGAGGTCATCACCTGCCTTCTTCGCGCGCTCAAGTGTCTTCTGGCGGAGGAGTTTCAGCTCGGAGTGGAGCAAGTCGAGTTCGTCTATCGGGGGTACGGCTTCGGACTGGTTTTTGAACAGTGAAGACCGACCGACAGAGGGTAGAGTATAAGGTAGTAGCTTGGACGACATGGCGGCAGCTCGGAGGACGGCGGGCACCGCGAACGTGGGGATTTGTGTTCGGAACGGGCGCTAGAGACCCCAGAGGGAGTGAGGCGGACGTCCGACGCGGTGAAGGCGAGCTATTGGATGTTAGATTGCAGGAAGCTGCCAGGTGAGAACAAGCTAATGCCAGCACTACGTTCAGCCAGTGCATCATGAGCGTCCGTTTTGTTGCTGATTATGTAATACACACATATTCCCACACGTCGCAGACAGCGACGATGACGACGACGACGACGACGGCGGCGATGACTGGCTCAGCCCAGGACAAACCACCACCACTGCCATCCGAGGAGCCTTTCGTCGTTGATGGGGACATCGAACTCGGTGACTTGCACGCCGCCCCCGAGCCACCCTCTCCTAAAAATGGCCTCGTCGAACAGTTCGACGACTTCGGCAGGGAAGATTTGGACCATGCAGATGATGGGGACGTTGCACTCTTGGGCGCAGAGGGAAGAACCAGAGGCATAGAACGGTTGGACACTTCCGGATGGAGACAAGTGAACAGCATCATCCTCGAGGTATGTGTCCGTTCCCAACGCAATGGAGGGCAATCGCGTGACTAGAGTATAGAGCGCACCGACCTTGCTACTCACTACTGTCAGCCTTTTATTCACCGGTGAACTCTTGGACCACGTGTCAGTAAGTCCAACCAATGCATAGCCTACCGGGAAATGGACCGACACTTGAACAGCGTTGGAAAGCCATGAGGACAATTGGCGAGCTCATCATGATAGTCCCTGTGATCATGAATCTCAAAGGCAATCTCGAAATGAATCTCTCTGCAAGACTTGGGACCGCTGCGAACATGGGCGAACTCGATGATCCCAAACGTCGCCGCAAAATCATCCTTGGAAATTTGGCTCTTCTCCAAGTCCAGGCAACCGTAGTGGCTTGCGTAGCTGCATCTGTGGTCGTGCTTTTAACTTTTCTTGTTCCAAATTCTCTCTCCACGTCCTCGAAGGATGCAGCATTCAACAATACCATGCACTTCGTCGTGAGGGCATCCCGTCCTTTGCCTATTAACACAGGAATACCTAGGTCTGGACTCGTTGAGTAGGCATTGAGAATACTTTGCCCTATCCCTTGGCCTCATCCTTCCATCAGATTTGTCATGGTCGCAGCATCTTCGATGCTCTCTACCTGCATGGCAAGCATTATTCTTGGATCATTCATGTGTTTCCTTGTCGTGTTATGTCATCGTTATGGGCGTGACCCAGGTTCGCACTATTATTGCAGCCTCCTCTCAATCTGATCGGACATCTCCAGACAATATAGCTCCACCAGTCGCGTCCTTTCTTGGAGATTTGGTGACGTTGTCTCTCTTAGGGGGCATCAGCTCCGTTTTAATCAACTTCGTAAACACGGTAGTACCTCTTATCATCGCGATACTTCTCACATGTTCCGCAGTAGCATGTGCTGTTGTGGTGCGAGGGAACAGCGTGGTTAAAGATCTCATATGGCAGGGTTGGACACCACTCTTTGGTGCCATGGTCATCAGTAGTGGGACCGGTATTGTGCTCGATACATTTGCTTCCAAGTATCCAGGGTTTCCTCTGCTCGCCGTCGTAATTAGTGGTGAGTTCTCTCGCGTCGGTACCCACACGCCACTGAGTCTCTCCAGGTTTACCGGGAAGCGTGGGGTCCATATTTATCTCGCGTCTTTCGACTTCTCTACACGTTGCTGCATCCGATATCTCTTATTTCAGAGATACTGGGCCGTCATCACCGCTCGTCATGATCACCCTCGTCCTGGTGACGATACCAATAGAAGTCATCTTTCTTGTAATACTTCATAATTTCGGCTGGCTCAAGCTACCTATCTTATTTGCCATCTTCTCCCTCGCCTTCTTCTGCTGTGCAGTAAGTGCTCCACGCTCGGTCATCTGATCTCGATCTCGTCTAAAATGACATGGCAGGTTTGGATATCCCTCATCGTCGCACAATCGCTCACGCATTATCTATGGTCGAAGGGGCTGGATCCTGATATGCACGCATTACCCATTCACTCCGCGCTGATGGACTTGATAGGACAGTTGCTCCTGGTGTTATGTTTCACGCTAGTTTCATTTATAGGCGTAACACTGTAGATGTAAGGTTCCTGGTTTTAAGCTACATCGATCCATCGACCACTAAATTGCAGATACCCAAGTTGTTAACTTGACGTTCATGCTGTCCCTTTGTGACCTCTAGTTTACTAGCACCATCGTAACGATGAGCGCGGTGTGATATCCCTAACCTACACGAGTACATTATATAGACACAACATATTGCACTAAAAGACAGCCTCAACCACAGAAAGAACATCTACCCCATCAAGATACATCGACGTCGAGATCCATCGGTGTCATTGGTTCCTGTCCCGACTCTGCCTCCGCTGCAGCATCGGGATCCACATCCGTCAAATCCTTCTCTCTCTCTTCCTCCTCCTTGTCTTTTTCTTTTTCCTTCTCTTTCTCCGTCCCCGCTCTCACCCTCGGCTTACGTGGTTTCCTGCTTCTCGGCTTCGCAACTTTGACGGTCGACGGCGCCCCATTTTCGTCCCCATTTTCGTCCCCGTCGTCTCTCGCGGCGACAGCGCTTGCGCGATTCCGACCCCGACCTCGCGCTCGTTTTCCCATTCCCCGCGATCGACGTGCTGGGATTGGGGCCCGCTTTGTGCTCACCGACGGAGATGGCTCCTGGTCCACGTCGTGCTCCCCATCAAAGTATTCATTCCTCGCCGTCGTCTGGTCGTTCCGTCTCTCCCCAGCCAACGCCGTCCCCCGTTCTTCATCCTTCTCCTCTTGCGTTTTATCCTCGTCTGCAAGGAGCCCTTCGAGATCGGGTGGTATCTCCTGCATCGCTACGCTCGGTGCGCCCTGAAGGTATCTGAGCTTATTACGGATGCCGATCGTGATTTTCTGCAAGGAAGCTGGCGAATTTTGGTTCTCGACACGACCGGTCAACGGGGGATGGAGTTTCCATTCAGAGTCTCGGAAGAACGAATCATAGACCGTCGCTGGAAGCTCGTCGGGGATCTCAGCGCCGACGAGCACAGCTGTCTCGTAGGTCCAACACCGGCTGACGTTTTTGATGGTATACCCGCCACCGCCGACGACTAATAATGGCACGTTAAATTTGCGTACAAAGTTGACGCATTCGCCGTGCCCTGCGATGGACAGATTGAATGCGCCTAATCTGTCACAGCCCAAGGAATCTGCACCACATTGGAGGACAATTGCGGTCGGGCGAAAGGCGGTGACGGTATCTTCGACGACGGTTTTGAACACGGTGAGATACATCTCGTCGTCGATCCCGTCTTGGAGTGGCACGTTGAGGCAAAAGTGTTTGCCTAGGTTGGCGCCGTTGTCGTCGAGCTTGCCTGTCCCGGGAAAGAATTCACCGGTGTACTTGTGAAACGACACAGTCATGACGCGATTTGAGTGATAGAATGCGAGCTCCACGCCGTCACCGTGGTGAATATCGATGTCGACGTAGAGCACCCTTGGATGATATCTAGAGCAATAGTTGAAGGCTCGGCGACGCACTTGGAGTTGTTCCTCCTACCTAAGAAGCTCCAGAATCGCAAGCACGATGTCGTTCACGTAGCAAAAACCACTTGCTTCCCCTCGTTTCGCATGGTGGAGGCCACCCGACCAGTTTATCGCAGTGTCGCAAGCGCCAGCACAAAGTTTCCGTGCCCCAGCGAGTGATGCACCGGCATACATACGACAGAAATCGTACATGTCAGAAAATATAGGACAATCTTCGACGCAGTTGAACGTGTCAATTAGATGTCTCATGTCGTTTTGATTGCCCGGAGTCACTCTGTATGACCGACACTTAGCTGCGAGCAGTACATTCCACCAAACAATGGAACGCTCGCCTCGACAAAAAATCAATGTAGTCATGGTCATGGTACATTTCGAGTTCTGCCTGCGTCGCAGGGCGCGGGTTATATATGTGGTGGATCTGTTTGTCCAAGCCATAACCCATGACGAGTGCATTCGTGAGTGTCAGTCGATGGGGTTTCATCGGGTGTCGTTCCTAAACAAGAACATTCATGACCGGCCGGTCCAAGCACGACAAAGGACACTTGCGTACCCCGTAATGACATTCACCAACACCCTTTGGAAAAAAATAAGACACTACTGGACGCGAGTGCGGCTTTTCCTTCATTTCAAGTTTCGATACGTGATCCCGACCAGCATTGACTTACGTTCACGTATTCGGTGATGGGTTGGGCGGTTCCATGAGGGCCTCGGTCATCAAAGTAGGCCGACGCCGAGAAGGTCGCGGATTGAGCACTCCGAACCATGTCTGTGATGACCGAGATGGGCAAGAAAGATGCTCAAGATGTGAGACACGATATGGACGTCGTCGGCGATGACAACCGAGAACTGTGATGTAGGTCAGGCCACTGCAGTCTGGGTTAGAAAACTTGTGTAAGCGGCTTTTAAATGCATTGTTATCACAGAAGCCTTGCTATATGATCCTGACTTACCTTGTCAAATGTTCTTCTGAGCTTATTCTCTCAACGCCGGTTGGAGATTGAAGTAGTGAGGGCGGCCGAAGGTAAGTGGGCCAAGCTTATGTAACGATTTACTCTCCTTGTCTCCTGCGTTCATCATCATGAAGGCGTTTCTGTTCTCTGCGTGTATTCTGGTCCTTTTAGCAAGCTCGGCTTTTGGATCCTCAGGAGATAGATCTACCGAGTTTCAAAACTGTGTCTCCACGTGCTATGGCGATCATTGTCACCCATGGACAACCCTCCCACTCGACCTGCGTTTGACGCGTTGGACGTGCACAGACGACTGTAAATACCAATGCATGCACATGCTGACCGACAATGCTGTTAGACTCGGTCAAGACATTCATCAATACTACGGAAAATGGCCCTTCTGGCGCTTCCTCGGCATGCAGGAACCTGCCTCCGTCGCGTTCTCCCTCTGGAACATGTGGTTTCATCTGCAAGGCGCTCGCCAAGTCCGCCAAAAAATACCCACGAGTCATCCATTCAGAGGATACTATCTTGCCTGGGCATACGTGAGCGCCAATGCGTGGATATGGTCAACGGTATTTCATATGAGAGGTGAGGAACATGCGTATGGTCCTCTTTCACTCTGACAAGCACGCAGATTTACCTCTCACTGAGAAGCTGGATTACTTCTCAGCTGCACTGGCCATCCTTTACGCGCTCTACTACACAGTCATCCGCATGGCAAACTTGTATCCTCGGCCATCCAAATCCGACGGCAATGGACGCTCACTCCCGCGCTTCGGATGGTCTGCATTGTGCATCGTTATCTATCTGTCTCACGTCACATATCTAAGCGTGCTTCCTCGATTCGACTATACCTATAACATGGCGATCAACCTCATCTTCGGAATATCTCACAACATACTGTGGTTGTTGTTTTCCCTCCCGGTTCCATTTTTCCAGCGATTCCCCTACGTATCCAAGACATACTATCCACGGCACATTTACAAAGCAGGCATCTTTGTGCTTCTAACCACGGCCGCGACCGCACTCGAGCTATTCGACTTCCCACCCCTGCGCCGCGTCCTAGATGCTCATGCTCTTTGGCACCTGAGCACAGCTCCCATCGCCAAATTCTGGTACGATTTCCTGGTCGAAGACTCCCAATGCGAAGGCTGGCGGCCAAGCCAAAAGTGAGGATGACACGATAATTAGACGCTCCTACATTTCACTAACTAAAACAGATTCTAGTTGACGGAGCTCCGTTTGTCTCTCCACCGTCTTTACGAGACAGCCTGGTCGAATACGAGATTACGCTAGACTTCCCGTTCTACGTTTATGCTCCACGATCAACAACGAGACTGCTCCAAAAATATGTATCAGCATTTCCTTCCGAGAAACAACTCTGAAAAGGACGAACGTATGATAGCGTCCAACGACTCGACGACCGAATTTTCGATTTCCAAGTATGCATGTTGTGATATCATGCCCACAAAGAAGTATCGCTTGTGCTGGTAAAACGTTGCGAGAGGACGTTTGATCTTTACCCCTTCTTCCGCACTATAAAGCTGCCATGGGTGTCATCCAAATATCCCAACCTCGATCATGTTCCGGACACTCACTTCCATTTGCTTATTCGTCACGTTCCATGCGAAAATGTTTCCTTCCCCGTCGTCGAATTGCCACCGACTGCAACCCGCATTCCCATGAACTTTCCACAATGAAACCATTAAAGTGAACGCGAGAAGATTCACACCTTTCCCCTGGCTTCGTCCCATCGACTTTCTTGATCCACTGTCCCACGGGTTCGAATTCTCCGCCGTACAGGCTCACCGCAGCATGGTTGTCTGCCTCGCTCAGAATGCTCCCCGTGAGCTCATACATGCCCGTACGCGACTCGAGTCTCCGCACAGTCGTCACATTCGGCTGCCACTCGGGCGTCCGAATGTCAAAGTAGATGGCATCGGTCTCATCGGACACGGTCGTATTGAATAAATGCGCCGTCGTGAACGTGAGTTTCTGGGACATGGCAATGGTGAACGACGGTTTCTGGTATTTGACTCTTTCTTTCCTCTTCGTTGAGGGACCCG
>JBBPUO010000144.1:25950-51982 GCA_038094755.1 Caloboletus firmus | reverse complement strand
CTTGATATGCTCGTCGTCCAGTCCAGTTATAGTCGACATGACTAGGGTCGCTTACATTTATCTTATTTCCGCTTTACTATATCTACATACGGTAGATACGTTCCCACGGATACATGGTCTGTGCGCATACGCTGGTAGTATATATATTCCCTTGAATATACGCCACAAGAACTCTAGTCTAGTTCTTGTGGGATTTCCCCTTATCTTTAGTTTCCTCTCAATCGCTCGGCTCTCTCCACTAGACGATATGCTTGAGGACCCCGACTCGACACGACTTTTGACAAGACGTGATAAGGGTCGCTTACAGAGTGCAGAACATGCAAGTTCTCACCTACTGCGTTAAACAGGCCATGAGTACTAGAGTGGTAGAATTTGTGGAGCAGCAATTGGCAGAGATGTATGACTCTACTGACCTTCATCAGTGGGAGGAGAAGTTAATCAAGGCAGATAAAATCTTGCATGAACAAGACCAATGCTACAAGAACATTTATGCAACAGGCCTATATATAATCCTTGCTTTGCCCCATGACAATTGAATTTTGCCCCACATCAGCCATACTGCCCCCAATATTGCCTGCCTGCAGGACTCCCTTCTCCTTCGTCATCTGCTCCCATTTCAAGGGCTGCTGCTCTGGCAGTACCACATCCGAACCAGCTCAGTACCTTCAGTGGTCATGGTGCACCCATGGAGCTAGACAAGGCTTGTGCAGCTGGGGTCTGCCGAGTCTGTGGAAAGCCCTGGCCATGCTAGACCCACTTGCTGTGTTCCCACCCTTGTGCTCGAGCCATTCAGTGGAACAGGCAAGATATAGATGTATCTCAGTTTAAGCAACTTTGTGTTTTGATGAAAGAAGTGGAAGAAGAGAAAGAGGATTTTAGTAACAAAGAAGAATTAGGTTTTATCACTTGTATAGTAGATAACAGTTGGTCTATTGTACCAATTAAGTCATCCAAAGTGAATAGATTTTCTGTTCTGGATAACAAGACTGAGCAAGAAAGCAAAGACCCAATAGTAAGCCTTTCTTCATCAGAATATTGCCTATAAAATGTGTGAGTAAGAGTGTGAGTCTCCCTATGCAAGGAACCCCTGGCACAGCAGGGTTTGATCTGTACACTGCAGAGACCATGATGATACCTGCTAGAGAACAGACCTTAGTGTCAATGAAGATATCAATGGCTATCCCTAAGGGATATTATGGTAGAATCACACCTAGAAGCGGTCTAGCTGTGAAAAAGCAAATTACGACTGGTACAGGTGTAATAGATAGCAATTATAGAGGAGAAGTAAAGATCCTCTTAATAAATTTATCAGACAAGGAGTTTGAGGTGAAAGCTGGGGAGCGAGTAGCTCAACTCATCATTGAAAAAATTGCAATGCCCATAGTCATAGAAGTAAAATCCCTACTGGGAATGTCCTGAGCAGAGAAAGGATTTGGCAGCACCAGTGAAACTGCCATCAAAATCTTGAAAAGAAAAGATCGCGATTCATCCTCTCGATCTTGGATGAATAGGGTAGATCCTTGGTCTATCTGTTGGATGAAACAATAACTCTCACATCCTGATATGGAGCATAATCTCAAATATCTCTGGTTTTTTGTCCATGATTCAAGGTCGATTGAAGTGTCTTGTGACCTTCTTTCAGATTTGCAAAAGATGTTCTCAGAAGACACCTGGTAGGTCCTAAAGGATTTACAACATCCTCCCAGATTCATCAAGGTATCCCTTTGTCAAAAACACTGGCAATCCCTGGAACTCCCAGTGATCCTGCAAACACCTGATGAACAGCAAGTGAACATACAAGCCTTGGTGGACTTGGGGTGCACAGGCTCCTCAATCCACTGAGACTTCGTCACTGAGAAGGGGGTAATGGTGCATTTACTCCCTTGTCCAATATCCATGTACAATGCCGCCAGGAAAATTGAAAAATTTGCAATAGTAAAGCTAGAAATAATGGACCACAAGGAACAAATCACTCTTGCAGTTACTGATCTTGGCCCCAATACCATCTTTTTGGGTCATGACTGGTTAAAGCTTCATAACCCCAAAATTAACTGGCAAACCAGTCATATCACTTTTTGCTATGAAAATGACCATATGCCCAAGTTGATAGATATGGACAATAATGATGAAGACAAGGACTTCTCCTACTCTCAAGGAGACTGCCTCTTCCAACTCAATTGCAATGAATACCTCAGGAATATCACCACCAAAATTGCTGCAGCAGACTATGCAAAAAAGAAAAAGAAAATATTTGAAGAAGTAGCACCTGAGTACATTCATGATTTCAAAGATGTCTTTGCAAAAGAAAGCTTCAATGCCCTACTGCCATGACATTCTTGGGATCATGCTATTGAGTTACTCCCTGGAGATCACAAAGTAGATTGCAAAGTCTACCCTCTCAATCCCAGGGAGCAGACAGAGTTAGATGCATTCCTAGAAGAGAATCTCAAGTCTGGACACATATGTCTATCCAAGTCTCCCTTTACCTCAGCCTTCTTTTTCAGCAAGAAGAAAGATGGTTGACTCTGCCCTGTCCAAGATTACTGGAAACTCAACACAATCACAAAGCGTAACCAGTACCCCTTGCCCCTCATTAGCGAACTGGTTGATAAGTTGAAAACAGCCAAGTACTACACTAAGTTTGACGTCAGATGGGGTTACAATAATGTAAGAATAGCAGAAGGAGACGAGTGGAAAGCCATGTTTTGGACCAACTGTGGACTTTTCGAGCCTCTAGTTATGTTCTTCGGTCTAACAAATTCACCAGCAACATTCCAAATGATGATGAATGCACTCTTTAAAGACCTTATAGATTGTGGTATCTGTGTAGTCTACATTGATGACATCATGATTTTTACAAAGACCTTAGAAGAACATTGAAAAGTAGTTCAAGAAGTTCTGTCAATTTTGCGAAGGGAACACCTGTATCTATGCCATGATAAATGTGATTTCAAGGTTATGGAAACTGAATTCCTCAGACTTGTTGTCTTGTGTGATAAGGTAAAAATGGATGAAAAGAAAGTGTCCATGATAAAAGACTGGCCAGTCCCAATATCCAAGAAAACACTACAAGGATTCCTAGGCTTCCTCAATTTCTATCAATGTTTTGTAAAGAACTTTGTGCAAATCGCACATTCCCTCAATGTGCTTATGTCAGTAAAGAAGGAGTTTACCTGGTCAAAAGAATGTCAAGATGCATTCAACACACTTAAAGACACTATTACTTCGGCTCCAGCATTAGCCATGCCTACAGATAATGACCTGTTCCAGGTAGAAACCAATGGCTCAGGCATTGGTATTGGAGCAGTTCTATCCCAAAAACAGGGTAATTATTGGCATCCTATTGCCTTTATTTCAAGATCCCTTAACAATGCAGAACACAACTATCATGCTACTGACCTTGAGATGCTAGCTATCATCTTCACTTTGAAAGAGTGGCACCACTACCTACTTGAAGCAAAATACCCTGTGGAAATTCTCACAGATCACAAAAATCTTGAGTTTTCTGAAAACTACAAGACCTCTCCTGATGCCAGGCCTGTTGGTAGCAGATTCTTCAGAAGTATTTCCTGAAAATCACTCACCAACCTGGCAAAACCAACCCTGCTAATCCTCTGTCCAGGAGGCCAGACTTTGAGAAGGGGGTAAGTACTAATAACATGCAACAAACACTGCTCCCTCCCTCAATACTCTCAAAAAGTTCAACTATCAATACCATTTCCTCCAGCCAAATCCAACAACAGATCCAAAAACTACAATATAAGCTGGAACCCTTTGCGAAGAATGGCTTGAACAAAGAGAACTCAAACTGGTCCTGAAAAGATGGGTTGGTCTACTGGCGAAAACTCCTCTATGTGCCAAACAACGCCAAACTTAGAGAGTCCATAATCATAGCCAACCATGATCATCCCATTTCGGGTCATCCAGGAGTAAAATGTACCTGAGACCTGATTATGAGTGAATTCTGGTAGCCCTCTCTGAAACAAGATGTAGAGAAATATATCCAAGGCTGCGACATCTGCCAAAAGGTCAAAGCCAAAACTATTGCTATTAACACACCGTTATACCTGAATGAAATCCCATCAGCACCATGGGAGATTATTTCAGTAGACCTTATTAGCCCCCTTTCCCAGTCAGAGGGAAAGAACATGATTCTAGTAATAGTAGATTGCTTCGAAAATGATCCATCTAGTGCCAGTGATGGACACTATAACTTCAAAAGGCATAGCAATAGTATTCCATGACCACATATTTAAACTTCATGGTACCCTGCAAAAGGTTATTTCAGATCATGGCCCTTAGTTCATTTCCAGTTTTATGAAAGATCTCTATTCTCTTTTTGGAATCAAAGGAAACCTGTCCATGGTGTATCACCCACAAATGGATGGTCAAACTGAGTAAATCAATTGCAAGGTTGAAAAATACCTCCATATTTATATGAACCATCACCAAACCGATTGGGCAGATTGGCTCCCTCTTGCCAAGTTTGCTCACAATTCCCAGACCTTGAGCACAACGGGCTTCTCCCCTTTCCTCTTAAACTTTGGCTAATAACCTATTATTCCCAATAAGTGAGTTGAAGTCTGAAATGAATCAGCCTCTACCTTCATGGAGATAATGAAAATCCACCATGAAGCAGCCCAAAGTGCCCTAAGTAAGGCTGTGGAAAATATGAAAAAGGTCCACGACTCTTCCAGTCATCCCCCTCTTGAGTATCAAATTGGTCAGTATGTCTTGTTGAAAGGAAAGAACATTCACACCAACTGACTGACAAAGAAATTCAATGACAAATGATATGGACCATTCAAAGTCAAACAAAAAGTAGGCACTACAGTCTATGAACTCGAACTCCCTCCCTTCTGGAAAGGCATTCACCCAGTTTTCCATGAGTCCCTTCTTATGCCCTATAAACCTGGCACCTTCCTGTTGCAATCCAAACCAAAGCCACCACTGCCAGTCATTATAGAGCAGCAAGAAGAGTACAAAGTCAAAAAGATAATCAACTCAAGGAAATGACAAGGAAAAACTAAATACCTTGTCCAATGGAAAAACTATTCAAAGGAGGAACAAACCTGGGAACCTAAGGGCAATGTCACCAATGCTCTGAAATTGGTAGAGAAATTCCATAGAGACTATCCAATCACAATTCGAAACCTAGACATCTATAACTGCTCCCTTTGCACCAGGTCTTCAAATCTCTTCTCTAACTCAGATTTCAAAGCATTCGCAAAATCTCTCAATTGACTCCCTGACTCCCTGTTCAAAATTCCCATTGATAGTTAAGACCCTCACATCACCAGTATAATGATCTCAAGGGACTTTGATCACTAAGAAGGGGGTAATGAAACAACTCCCTTTTACTCTTTTGATACTTAGCATTTACTTAGTATTTAACCCCTATCTCCAGTTATCTTATCTTATTACCTTTTGTTATCTTATCTTATCAGAATGTTCTGGAAGATTCCTTGTATTAGTAATACTGGTCTGTGCATGAAGTAGCCAGAGTATATAAACTGTACCTGTCAGTAGTAGATTTTCTCACACTTGGAATTCCTTTTTGTCCTCTTGAATATAAGCTCTCTTCAAGCTTACTCTTGAGTGAAGTAAGGTCTTTCAGTAGATGACACACAACCAAGTGACAGAATCTGAATAAAAGGGCAGGAATAGCCCAGCTACAGTACATTAGCTATAGGTAAAATAGAGAAGAAAAAGAAAACTCATCTCAGCCACTGCCTAAGATGGTGGTAAATGACTGAGGTATATATGAGTAAGTAAAGTGTATATATATGCTGTGGGTGGAGGCATACTCATATTATGTTATCAGTAGTGTAAACAGGTCTGAAAATGATGTGTAATGTATACTGAAAAGGGAAGATATTATTGACTAAGAAAAGATTAAAAGGTCTAAACTTATTCTGAGCATTCTGAGCATTCTAAGCTTGGAAGGGCACAGGAAAGTTCTGGAACCACTTCTGGAAGTGGTTCTGGGATGATAGTCTCAGAACCTCAGAAGGTATGGGAAAAAATCTTGGAACACCTTCAGAATGAAGAGTTCCAAGATCTGTATTCAGAACAACTGTTCTGGGACTGGAACTGTTGGAACTGGAATAACTCAGAACTTGATTATTGAGGAATACTGTCACTCCCACTCGAGTACAGCTGTAGTCCCATAGCTTTGACAAACTTCTAGTGTTGATATCTCATAAGTGACTTTGTGAGTATGTCAGCCACCATGTCTCCAGTTGGAACATAATGGACAATTGCTTCTCCTTTTCCAACAAGGTCATCTCTGACAAAGTGATACTTTTGCTGGATGTACTTGGTTTGTGCTTGGAACTGTGGGTCATGGCATAGAATTATGGCAGCTTGATTCTCAGAGAATAATTCTATTGGACCCTTTTGTGTATGTTCAATTTCATCAAAGAATGTCCATAACCATGCCAGATGTTGTCTAGCATTGCTAAGTCCAATATATTCTGATTCAGTAGTGGAGAGTGCAATCATACTCTGTTGTTTGCTAAATTATGAAATGGCTCCATAGTTACTTATAAAGAGAAAACTGGAAGTGGATCAGGAGTTATTGGGATCCTGGGACCATCCAGCATCAGAATACCCATGGAAATCAAGATCCATTGAGATTTCTGTTCCATTGAATCTGAGTTCCATGTCTTTCATGGCTTGAATATACCTGAGTACTTGTTTTACTGCTTCCCAGTATATTAGTTTGGGCTTGGCACTGAAATGGTTAAGTGTTCCAACTGCATATGTAATATCTGGATGTGTTCTGAGCATGAGGTACATTAGGGACCCAATGATGGTGAGGTAAGAAACTTGACGTCCTTCAATAACCATCTCTGGAATGCTATGATCATTATTTGGATCAGTTGCAGAGAGTTGGGAATTGTGCACCATGGGAGTCCATATGGGTTTGCAAACAGACATGCCAATGCATTCCAAGATAGTATGGGAGTACTGTGATTGGGATAAGGAAATGGTTCAGAGCTCATGGTTCCACTTGATCTCAATTCCCAAGATATACTTGGCTTCTTCAAGATCTTGCATTTTGAAACTAGAGGAAAGTTTCATTTTGATGGAGTCCATAAACTTCTGAGAGCTTGCAGCTAGGAATAGATCATCAATATAGATGACAAGGAAGCAAACCTGTCTGTCCTTTTGGTAGATATAGAGGCATGTCTCTGCATCCAAACAAGTGAAGCTGAGTTCTCCAAGCTTTCAATCTAGGGTTTTGTTCCAGGTTTGACTGGCCTATTTGAGTCCATATAGGGAGTGTTGGAGCTTCCAGCAGTATCCAGGTTAGATAGAGATACCATTTGGAGGTAGCATGTATAGGTCTTCCTCTAGTTCTCTATTACAACTTGTCCCTATGCCAGGGGAACTACTCTTTTCCCTTCACTTCCTTATTTCCCTTTGCACTTAGACCTTTAGACCTCAGTCTATTGCTTGATGCCTAGACCTTAGTCCATTACCTTTCACCTTCATCCTCAGTCACTCCCATGCCCTGTGATTTATACCCTTTACCCAGGGTATTCCTTGATTCTCACTAGTTGTCCCATATCCCCAACCCTTCACCCAAGATACCCTGTGACTTGACCCTTGACCCCTTTCCTTTCTTTCTTGCTGCACTGTGTGCATCACCTTTTTTTACTTAGATCTCCCACAGCCAATCTCCCTGGATTGCCCTCTATTTTAGTGCCACTGATCTTCCCCAGATTACCCCGAATACCCTGGATTTTCCCAGCTCCCCATCCTCTTCCATTTCTATTGTTTCCCCTAGATCTTCCCTGGATCTTCCCTGATCTATATCTTCTTTCATTGTTCCCTATCTTCCCTAGATTTCCCAAGATTATTCCCGATCCCATCTTCCCATGACCTTCTCCCATACTCCATGCCCTATACCCTGAGTTACCTTCTGTTCAGCATCCCAAACCCTTACCCATGCTGTGTACCCTAGCCCTGTACCCTGTGCCCCTATGGTGACTAAGCATTCTTTCCCTTCATTTCCATCACTTAGTCATCCTTTTTTTCATTTATATATATAAACCCCTCATAGTCTAACTTGTACCCTAAGTTAGATCTACTCAATCTTAGCTTCTTTTTTCCTTCGTCTTAGCCTTCTCCTATGAGCCATTGTCATTTCCCATTATGAACACCTCCCAGCCATCCCTGGCTACCTGCTGGAATAGTAGGGCCCCCTCAGAGAATCCTCATTGCAGCTATTGCTACTTCACCACCTTTGTCACCTAGGAGGTCATTGACATCTCAACCATTGTGGCTCTCACCACCCTCCTTCATCATAGCTCTGGCTACTCCCTGTTGCAGCTTCAGCTGCCCCTCCCATTGTGGCTCTGGCTGTCCCTTGCTGCAGCTTTGGCTGCTTTCCTTTGTCACAGCCTTAGCTACTATCCTTGACCCTTATTGCAGCCCATGCCACTCCTCTCCAGTGCAGCCTAGCTGCTTCCCTTGCTGCTACTATTAGACTAGCTAGTAGTAGTCTCCTTGTTACCTTGAGCCTATACTTGTGCCTACCCAGACCAAGTGTAACATTCTCTATTGAGATAGGCTGTTGAGATATCCATTTGATCCAACTCCAAGTCATATTTTGTAGCCAAGGCAATCAGGGTGTTGTTGGCGACCCTAATCTAATAAAGACTAGGCCATTACCACCAGATACTGACTTAGAGACAAGGAAGAGTAGGGGAATCCCGACAAGAACTTGACTGAAGTTCTTGCGGTCTCATCATTCAACTATATATACGACGAGTACATGCGCACGGACCAACAGGCCGTGAGAGAGTAATTACGAGTAAGGCTATAGTGTAACGGTAATTAAATAAACGTGTTTACGGCGCGACTTCTAAGAAGCATCAGAATGGAAGAGAAGTCGCGGAGATGAACGTGAGAAAGGAAAAAGAACCCTCAGGGTCTCAGGGTCAACGGAGATTAAATACACGTGTCTGGAGATCGCACAGCAGATCCCAGCAGAGCCATTCCATGAGAAGGGCGCACGGCAGCCGCATTACTCAGTGGAGATGTCACGTGACCTTGTCTCGTGATCCGTTAACTTAGGGGTTAATCACGTGATATGTCACGTGACCGTGGAAAAAGAAAAATAAAGGAAAAGAAAAATACTATTCGTAACATTACCCCCCTTCTATGGGTCGACTTCCAGGCGATCCCAATGAATACCTGAAGAAGAGGTAAGGTTTTCATACGGTTTAAATAAAGAATCAAAGTCCATTTGGAGTATCCGCAATTTCCGCGGTGCGTTGGGGTGTTTTAAATAAAAGTCAGAAATCGCCTCTTTGGCTGACTTCAAATGTCCGGCGGGTTCCCAGGTACGATCTTTGTCCGAGTAACCCTTCCAGTGGATTAAATATTCAATATTCCCTCGTTTCAAACGAGAGTCAACGACATAGTCGATTTCGTACTCCTCATCGCCTTCCTCCGTCAATACCGCAGGTCCCGGTTTATCTGCCCATTGGCCCGGCGACCTTTCCTTGTACGGTTTGACCCTGGACACGTTGACGACAGGGTGAATAGACATAGAACATGGGAGCTTAAGTTCGACCGCGTTCGTTCCGATTAATTTAATGATTTCGTATGGACCCAGCCATCATTCCGTAAGCTTCACTGATTGCCGTGTTTGCCGCAAATTCAAATTCGCGGTAGACAACCAGACCTTTTGTCCGACTTCATAAGTTACGTCAGAGCGGTGTTTATCCGCTTGCTTCTTCATGGCGTCCTGCGCCTTCTCTAGGTTGGTCTTGGCCTCCTCTAAGACTTGCTTAAAATCCTTGGCAAATTCGGTAGCTGCCGGAGCTTTTGCGGCCGTGGGTTCTATTCCCATCCTGGGGGCGTAAGACTGCGTGAGAGTAAATGGGGACTTGCCCGTTGCCGAATGCATTCGGTTATTATAATTAAATTGCGCTAGACTCAGCCATTCGCTCCAGCGATTCTGTTCTTCAGCGCAGAAGAGTCGTAAATATTGTTGAAGGTCATGGTTGACCCTTTCGGTTTGCCCGTCCGTCTGCGGGTGGAAAGCGGTTGACATCCGCAACTCTATCTTCAACATTTTTCCCAGATCTTTCATAACTTGAGCAGCGAACTGGGGGCCGCGATCCGAAAGAATGGATTGTGGAAGTCCATGATGCTTCCACACGTGGTCTCGGTAAAGCTTGGCTGTTCCGAGTGACGTAATAGTTTTAGTGGTGGGGATAAACACCACTTCTTTAGAGAATCGATCAACGACCACTAGGATCGTGTCGAATCCGTCGGAGATTGGCAGATCCGTGATGAAATCCGTGGAGACGTCCTGCCATGGGCCTTCCAGGATAGGGTTTGGTTTTAGTAAGCCGCCAGGTTGCGTGTTGGTTGGCTTCATCTGGGCGCATCGTTCGCACCGGGAACAATAATCTTTAATTTGGGCGCGAATACCGTCCCAAAGATAATACCTAGAAACCAGTTCTAGTGTTTTCTCTGCTCCACCGTGTCCTGCTAATGTGGAGTCATGATATAACGAAATAATATCCTGACGAAGGCTTCCCTCCTCAGGCATGTAGAATTTTCCTTGTAAGGTAATGAGGCCTGTTTCATCCACTGAATACCTTGTTAGATCGCCATCTAGGCTTCCGCGCACTTGTGCGTTCCTGACGCGTTCCAAGATCTTCTCTTCTTCTCCCTTAACGCGGGTAACTTCTGTGCGCTGCACACGTTCGGCGGGGATAAAGATGACGTCTCGGTTATCCTTTTCGATACCGATGGCATGATCTTCTCTTCGGCTAAGGGCGTCGGCCTTTCCCATAGAAGTTCCCGGTTTCCGTACCAGGAGGTAGTCGAACCTTGATAAATATTGAGCCCATCGTGCCTGACGCCTGTTCAGGTTCTGGGACTTCATGAAATACTGGAGGTTTGCGTGATCTGTCCAGACCTCAAACTGGAACTTTGCACCTTCTAGGTGATGTCGCCATTGTTCTAACGCCGTGATGATAGCCAGCATCTCTTTATCAGCGATAGGGTAGTTACGTTGTTCCGGTGACATGCTGTGAGAGGAAAAGGCCACCGGATGCCATTTTCCTTCCTTTTCTATAGATAACATGGCGCCCGTCGCGTAGTCTGAAGCGTCGCACTCAACCCTGAATTTGCAGTCGTTGTCAGGGTAGGTGAGAACTGGGGCCATGGTAAAGCTTTTCTTAAGCGTGTCAAATGCATGTTGTTCTCTTGGCGTCCAGCGCCACGCGTAATCTTTCTTCGTCAAGTCATTAAGCGGTCTAGCCACT
The DNA here is from genome assembly GCA_038094755.1 of Caloboletus firmus. Classification (NCBI taxonomy): domain Eukaryota; kingdom Fungi; phylum Basidiomycota; class Agaricomycetes; order Boletales; family Boletaceae; genus Caloboletus; species Caloboletus firmus. The sequence goes on along the minus strand of JBBPUO010000144.1, from coordinate 40,685 downwards.
TGTGTGTAATCCTTGATGAAGCGGCGATAAAAGTTCGCCAAACCTTGGAAGCTTCTAACTCCCTTAACGTTTGTGGGCGTAGGCCACTCCATAATAGCTTTTACTTTGGAAGGATCCATCTTGATACCTTCCGATGATACGATCATTCCAAGGAAGTCGACTTCCTTGACCGAAAAGTTGCATTTCTCGGGTTTAATAAATAGATCGTTTTCTTCGAGCCTGCGAAGTATTTCCATGACGATCTTATCGTGTTCTTCTTGGTTGTCCGTTTTTGTGAAGATCAAGATGTCGTCAATATATACCACAACAACTCCCTGCATGTCGCCAAAGATATCGTTCATCATGTTTTGAAATGTGGCGGGGGAGTTACATAGCCCAAAGAACATTACGAGGGGTTCGAAGGAGCCTCGATGACATGTGAAAGCTGCTTTCCACTCGTCTCCTTCTTTCATTCGTATATTATTATAGCCCCAACGTAAGTCCATTTTCGTAAATAATTTAGATCCCTTTAATCGATCGACGAGTTGGGAAATAAGTGGGAGTGGGTAATTGTTCTTGACAGTCCACTCATTAAGATATCAGTAATCCTGTACCATTCTCTTCTTTCCGTCCTTCTTGGGAACGAAGAACATGGGCGATGTTTGAGGAGACTTCGAAGGTCGAATGTAACCCTTTCTGAGTTGCTCGTCGATGAAAGCATCTACTTCCAATCGTTCAGTCTCAGACAGTGGGTAAATCTTACCTTTTCTAGGTTGGAAACCCTCCTTCGTGTCAATGCCGTGATCCCAGGCCTTCCTTTCGGGCATTCGTTCCGAAGTTTGCTTCGAGAAGACTTTTAAATATTTATGGTATTGTCGAGGCACCATTTCCTCGACAGTCTTTTCTTTAGGTTTAGGAGATTCAATCTCCTGCTTCTTGATGCGTGCGTAAATGAGCGGCATGTCATTTAACTCCTTTTCTTCTAAAGTGCGGAGAAAAACGGGTCGGTTGGACAATAAATAGCAGGTCCGAGGGCAACGTGTGAGTTTGACAGTGCCTGTCTGCCAGTTGATCTCAGGGTTATGCTTTGAGAGCCACGTGTAACCCAAAATGAAAGGAGTTTTGCCGAGGTCGGTAACTTCGGCCATGATCTTCTCACGATGACCTTCGTAGTCGATAATTAATTCCGCGGTGTGGGTAATATTACCAGCGGAGTTTTTGGTTCCATCCACGTTGAACACGGGTATGGATGTCACCAACTTGGTCAGTGGGAATCTTTTTTCTTGTGCCCATGCTCGATCGATGAAAACGCCGTTTGCGCCAGAATCGAGGAGAGCCTTTGCTTCATGCATGTTGTACTTGGAGGTCGAAGCGGAGACCTTAATATCCAAGTTGATCTCTTGACGTGGGCGAAGAGATCTGATCACAATTCGTTCCGGGGTTTCATAGATAGAGGCGGAAGACGTAATATTTTTTTCTTTTTTATAATCGGAATTAAGCACAGGAATTCGCCTGCCGAGCTGAGAAGTCTCAGACCCCGATTCGTTTTCTATAGATAAAGAAGATATTGTGGGAGAAATAGTCCTATCCTGGGTGTTGAAGAACTCGTGTTCTTCTTCACCATAATCGACACTAAGTACATTAAAGGAATTGTTCGTGGAAAATTTAGTAACCACATGATCACCCGGATTAATCATGCGGTGTTCCCTTTTCCCTTCTTTTCGGATTCAAGGACGTCTGCGAAATAGGCTTTCATAGCCTTGAAATTGTTACCGTACATCTGGCGGACGGCGCGCCCCTTTTTCTCCGACTCCGATTCTTCTTCAGAGCCGTTACCTTCTTCGCCAGATTGGGTCTGGCGGACCTTGCGATATTTGGAGCAACTTCGAGAGTGCCCCCCTCCTAAGAATTTGCACTCAGGGCACTGCTTCTTCGGCTTCTTGCAGTCCCTGGCTAGGTGGGGCCCTCCACAGTTGAAGCATTTGCCCCTTTTCATCTCGCCGATGTCCATTGGCTCTCCGTGGCCACCATACGTCTTGGCAGCCCCTTCGCGGGAGGGGCCGGCTTGTCCTTGGCTACGCGCGTTTTTATCCCAGACGCGCCCCTGGTTGTTCCTCATGGTGAAGGCCTCGATGAGGTTGCCTTGTTCCCGAATCATTTTGACGTATTCCGGGACGGTTGATTGCCGACGGTTATTGAAGAAGATCTGCTCCATGATCTCCCGTCGGACATTCTTTTCGAGAAGGTAACACCCGAAGGCATCACCGGCGTTGGCTTCCTCGTACAGGGCCAACCATTCTGTCAGGAAGGACTCAATCCTTCGACTTCCTTGTTCGAAGCGCTGCAGTCGTTGCCGCGCCATGTCTTCACCATTTCCTGTACGGAACCGGTCCGTCAGGAGCTTCTCGAGGGCTAGGGTGTCCGGCCAGCCGTGCCGGGAGCCTTTCATCAGCTCACGTAATTTGACGCGGGCCCACATGGCCGCGCCATTCTTGTCTTGTCCGTCTTTTACGCCGAGACGGGTGAGAACGGCGATGGTCCTTTCCTTAGCGGTCGGGAACCCTTCTTCGTTAACGATGAGGTATAGGGACATCTTTGTCCACCAGTCCTCAAATTTGTTGTAAGACCCATCGTAAAGTCCTGGGTCCGGGACTACTTCAACCCGTTTCGTCACCTTAGTTTCGGAGGCGACGGCGGGTGCTTCTCTTAGGGCCCTTAGCTCGGCTTGCAGGGCGACGATGATGGTTTCTAGTTGATCGATGCAGTGGTCTTCTTCCTCCATTGCTTAAAACGTGGGGAAGGCGAGAGGGTGTTCGGAGAAGGTGATGGGGGCGGAGAGAACGGATGTATCGAGGAGAGGGGATTTTCTTGTTAAGGTCCGTTGACCAGTTTCATAGGAAGTCGTCAAACAAGGACCCGTCGGCCCAAGGTTGGATTTCGGAGTTGATAAAGGAAACGAGGGTCTCGGTTACTTGTACCAATCCGGCTCGCATGAAGTCGGTGCTAAAGGAAAAACTTGCTTCGGGAGGACAAACTCACTCCACCGAAGGGAAACGCTCAGGTCAATAACCTTCCTGACGCGTATGAAACACTTAAGCACACCCCCACAGCGGGAAGAGAGGGTTATCGCTTTACAGACGTCACAGGTGTTCCGCGAACCTGCCTCGTGTAGCGTCAACGAGGGTACGGATAGTTAGACACTCAACCAACAACAGGGGCTAGTGCACTATGCCCGGTAGCAACTTTATCCTTATTGACGGCGGACGACCGTATTATGCGAATATTTGCACGGTATTCTACCGTCTCAGTTCTGTCCTGAGGGGGACTGGCTTGTAACGTATAGGATGATGGGTGGATAACGGGGTAGTAGATGATAGTCAAGTTCTAATGTTGGCGACCCTAATCTAATAAAGACTAGGCCGTTACCACCAGATACTGACTTAGAGACAAGGAAGAGTAGGGGAATCCCGACAAGAACTTGACTGAAGTTCTTGCGGTCTCATCATTCAACTATATATACGACGAGTACATGCGCACGGACCAACAGGCCGTGAGAGAGTAATTACGAGTAAGGCTATAGTGTAACGGTAATTAAATAAACGTGTTTACGGCGCGACTTCTAAGAAGCATCAGAATGGAAGAGAAGTCGCGGAGATGAACGTGAGAAAGGAAAAAGAACCCTCAGGGTCTCAGGGTCAACGGAGATTAAATACACGTGTCCGGAGATCGCACAGCAGATCCCAGCAGAGCCATTCCATGAGAAGGGCGCACGGCAGCCACATTACTCAGTGGAGATGTCACGTGACCTTGTCTCGTGATCCGTTAACTTAGGGGTTAATCACGTGATATGTCACGTGACCGTGGAAAAAGAAAAATAAAGGAAAAGAAAAATACTATTCGTAACAGGTATGGACTGAATCAAGATTTACTACTAGGGTAAAAACTTCCTGGTAATCAACTCCTTCCCTTTGGGTAAATCCTTATGTGACTGTCTGAACCTTATATTGTTTCACATTTCCATATTGATCTCATTTGATACAGAAGATAGGTTTGGATGTGATTGGAGTAACTCCCTTTGGAATGAGAACAGTTTCATAGACATGGTTAGAATTGAGACTTTGAAGCTCTTCCTTCACTGCTAATTTCCATAGCTTAGTGTCTGTTCCTGAGTAGGCTTCCTTCAGAGTTTTGGGAAGGGGTTCATCTGAGCTAGAGTTTGCAGAACCAGCAAATATGAAGTTCTCTGTGTTCTCTATGGATGCTGAAAATGCTCCTGGGACTTCAGGCTCATCTTCTATATGTTCCAGTTGTTCTGAGTGTTCCAGTGATTCTGGCAATTCCAGTAGTTCTGGTTATCCAGCTCATTCCCTTTGTTGATCTGCTTGTCTTGCAGTCTCTTTATCCAAGGTGTATTGATACTCTTTGTTTTTATTTGCTAGTCACTGTGGTTGGTGACTTCTATATATTTCAGCTATGGGCTAAACAGGGAGTTGAGCTGGGACAGGGACAAGATCAGGGGAAACCAGAATATCTGGGATGGCTGGGATGACTGGAATGGCTGAAATGGCTGGGTTGACTGGAATAACTGGAATGGCTGGAGAAGCTAGAGAAGCTGGAGTGAAATGATTTCCTCTCTATTCTATATACTTAGTAATCTATATGACATTCAACCCCTTATCTTATCTATCTCACTCAGATCTTATCTTATTAGAACCTTCTAGTAGTTTCTATGAAGTTCCATGTATTAGTCAGCATGGTCTATGTGCACCTTGTAGTAGTATATAAACCTCATCCTGTCTGTAGTAGTTTTCTCATGTTTGGTATTCCTTTTCTCTTAGGTGAATATTAGGCACTTTGCTTAACTCATCTGAGTGTAAGGCCCTTTTCCTTTCATAATACCAAATGTACTCTTAGTCACTGAGCACTTTGCTCTCTGACTCCCTCCTCTCTTCTTCTTCTCCTTCTCATTATCTTTGCCAACATCCATACACTTTATACAGCATTGTTCTCTTGGCTGTGGCTACACCTGGACTCTAGGGTTAAGGAGAGACTTGATGTCTATAATCTCTCTTGAGCTGCTGAGCTATAAACAGTTGGAAAGACACTGAGCCCATGTCTGCATATATACTTGTCTAATATACTAAATGCAGATAAAGTTGCTATTGGGTATAGTGCACTAGTTCTGGTTGTGTGTTGACTACCTAACACTCCATATCCCCTTCAACACTACAAGGGATGGGTTCATGTGATTACCCATAATGTCATGTAGGAATGTTAGGGCTATTTATCTTGCCTTTGCACCTGTGCTCCATTTCCTGTCTGACTTCCATTTGCCACATGTAAGCAACTAGACATGAAAGAAGAAGAATGAGATAATCCTCCCACCTTTGGACTTAACTAGCATAAAGTCTTTGTAGTAGTGCTAGACTCAGTCATTGTGATTCTGTTATAAATGTCCAACCTGTCTTATCCTCCTTACTGCCCTGGATCCATCATTGAGCAATCAATGTGGTCTAAGATGGCTGTGGCTCTTTCAGCCCTTCCTCCAACTAGGCCACAGTCCTGTGAGACTGGACACCTCAGTACTACACTGGTGACACAACCAATGCCAATATATCTGGCATTGTCTCTTCCTGCATGGAGAGACCTAGACTACTCAATCCCATTTTCCCATATACTCAAGACAATCCCCACTATGCCTGCTCCTATTCATAACCTGGGATCATACATTCCCTACCCTGTGTCCCCAGGCACTGTACCAACTCCCTTACCTATCATCAGAGCCTGAGCTACTTTTGCCAATTAGTATACTGATTGGTATGAGCAGTTTGCTGTACAGGGGGCATTGGCTGGACCTCCACCATAACTCCCCTCTCCATACTGACAATGCCCTCTACCACCAATTCCCCCAGCAACTGCCATGGTCCCTGCACTGCATTCAGAGTTGTCTGGATATGAGAGAAGGGTTTCTCAGTTTGCACTCCAACATGAGAAGATCAGAAAATCCCTTGCCTACAAGCCAGAGATATATGACAGCTCTAAGACAAAGTTTATTGACTGGTGGTGAACAGTTTGGTTATATTTCAATGGTTTTGAGACCTCCCCCTCCAATTGATAGAAAATCATCATCACATTATCATACATGTGAGGAAGCAATCCCACTGGTTGTTTTGCCACCCTTGCCTCTGAACAAAATTTCCACAACATAGGTCATAACAAAACAGTTGAATAGCATTTTGTCAAACTGTATCAACTTTGTATTGAAATAGGATTTAACCAAGTACAAAATGCCTGTATATTGATATACCAAGTCAAGAAAGCAGTACACAATTATATAGTGGAATTTATCAAGCAGCAGAGCTCAGAAATGTACAACAGCACTGACCTCCACCTCTGGGAGGAAAAGCTAATCAAGGCAGATAAGATCTTGCATACACAGGAACAGCATAGGAAAAACTCATATACTACTGGGCCCACTTATAATCCATGCTTTGTACCATGTCAGCAGCCATGACAACAATATTGTCCTTCTACTGGCCTGTCTCTAGCTTCCACTATTCCCACTGCTGCTGTGGCCCCTTATCCTAACCAGGCAGGGACTTTCCCTGGTCACAGAGTGCCAATGGAGCTCAACAAAGCCCATGTAGCTGGGATCTGCCAGGTTTATAAGAAGCCATGGCCCTGCACAGATCACCTCCCTCACTCTTATTCACATGCACATTGTTATGACTGCTTCATTTCACCTACATGTTTTCTTTTCTTTTCTTTGACTTACTCTATGGAGTTGTGCATTCAAATACTCCTGTGCTCCATTTATTTCCATGTACTTCTTAGTCCCTGGATCATCCCAGGATCTTCCCCAATTTAATCTTCTTCTTTTGTCTTTTACCCTTTACCCTGGACTTTCTGATGTGTTCCATACCCTTTACCCAAAGGGCTTCCATTTCCCCGCATCAAGCTTCTTACCCTTTACCCCAGACTTCCTGATATGTTCCATACCCTTACCCAAAGGGCTTCCTTTTCCTTGCATCAGTCTTCTTACTTCTTCTGTACCCTGTGCCTTTCTGATAACTAGGTATTCTTTCCATTTCCATTCCATTCCACCACTTAGTCATTTACCTTTCCTTCCTGTATATAAATTCTTCAGTAGACTACCATGTTCCTCATGTTAGATCTACTCAATCTAGCCTCCATTTGTTCCCTCTGCAAGTCTCCATTCTACTCTCTAAGTGAATACTGCCACAGGTCACTTCTACCTTTGGCCCTTCTTTGTTGAACTCTCATTCAAACTCTTAACTCTACACTATAGGGTAATCTTTAACCCTTGTTGATGACAATACCTGGCAAGTCCCCAGCGACCTCGGCACCTTGACCCTAGATATTAGAGTAACCCTTGCTTTTGAGTCTATACTTACCCCTATCTGGGTCAAGTGTAATAAAAGATCTAACATATCTTAGAAGCTATCTCTGATATAGCCTCCTACCACATCATCCAATAACTATAGTTGGTGGAAATCCTTTTGCAAAAGCATTAGCAATGAGGACCTCTCTGACCATGAATCAACCCCTGAGTCCCACACTAAATCCTCTGCCGAGTCTGACAATTTAAACATTACCCTTGATCCCAGGTTTAGGGCTGCTGACCCTATCCATGACCTTTCACACAACCTCTCTGCTATGCTTCATCTCCCATGAGCCCCAACCCCACTGTTGCCCACTCCAGTAAACACTCAGCCACCTTTGTTCCTAGTTCAACCAGTTCCCAGTACTTCACATTTTCCACCACAGCCACCCCCACTAGCTTCTTTCCCCACAATGTCCCATGTCACCAAACCCACCAAACTCCATATCACCATACCCAAACATTATGATGGGTCTGCTACCACCACTGCCAACTGGATCAACTCAGTCTGGTTATATCTCCATGTTAACCAATTGGTCTATGACACTGATGCCAAGCAAGTCATTTTCACCCTCTCCTATATAACTAAAGAAACCACCATTGACTGGGCTACCACCTTTCATATCAAGGCCATCTCCAGTTCTCATATCATCCTTGGAACCTTCACAGACTTCATCACCAAGTTTGAAAAAGCTTTTAAAACCACCAACACCATTGCCAATGCCATCACCTGGCTCTCCACCACTGAAGTATTAAAGAAGATGACCTTAGAGGCGTACACCCTAGAATTCAAAAATAAAGTTACCCTTTCCCAAATCAGTGATGACAACATCCTTATCAGATATTACTTCTCTAGCTTACCTACTTGGCTCATGTGTAGGATTATCACCATGGACAGAAAGCTCAGTACCATCATGGCTTGGTACAAAAAGGCTGCTTATTTCAACACTCAATGGGAGCACACCAAAGAGATAGAGAAATGAAGGTTCTCAAAAGGAACATACCATCATTTCACACTGACAAAGCTAAAGAAAGTAAAAGACCCCAATGCCATGGATATAGATGGTGTATGTATGGGAAAGCTAACCCCAGAGGAATGGAAATGTTGCATCAAAAAGAAGCTTTATTTCAGATGCTGAAAGCCAGGACATCTCAGCATCACCTGCCTATCCTTCACTATCACTCCAATCAATAAGGATAAGCCTAAACAAGTAAGGAAAGTGAAGAAAGATAAGGACTTACCAAAGTTGATAGAGATGGAAAATGACAATGAAGAAGAAGACAAAGGCGTTTCCACTCTGAATTTTTAGATTGGGAAAGTAGTATGATATCTACCTTCCCTGCCATTGAAAGTGTAACAATACAATCTTCTGCCAACATGCAAATTCCCCTGCAGATCATACTTACATGATCAATGAAAACTGTTGAAATCACTACCCTCATCAATAGCAAAGCCCAAATCAACTGCATCGACTGCCACTTTGTCCAACAATATCAAATCCCTCTCAATAAATTTGACCAACCCTTCTACACTTGAAACATGGACTCCTCCCACAACACCAATGGAAAGGTAACCCACTTGTGCACCTTGTTTATTTCCATCAATGGCATTTGTAGCTCTGTGTTGTTCCATGTTCTTATCTGTGGAGACAAAAACATAATCCTTGGCCTTCCTTGGCTCCAAAAGGTCAACCCGACCATCGATTGGGCCTAGGGGACAATCACCCTAGAAGAATTCACTGATGAATCCACAAAACTCTATAAGGACCACCTCATAGGATACCAATCCCTGCTCAACTGCTTCCCAGCTAAACTTGCCTCAGATTTCCCACCACCCAAGCATCACTATGTCCACATGGTCAATAACCAACATCTCCACTTGTACCTTGGACATGAGAACAAAGATCAATACGTTTGAAGGGCCCTTCATAACCACCACATGTACTGTATCACACAATATGGTAATTGTTTCTCCCCCCTTGGTGTTGGTGACCCTATCCGTCGTCGTGTCGTACGTCGTGGGAAGCTCGGCAACAAAGACAGAACAATCATCATAGAAGAATAAAACATAGAAGGAGATCCATCAAGGATAGAGGAAATCCGACAAGAACTAGACTAGAGTTCTTGTGGCGTATATTCAAGGAATATATATACTACCAGCGTATGCGCACGGACCATGTATCTGTGGGAACGTATCTACCGTATGTAGATATAGTAAAGCGGAAATAACATAAACGTGTACCATGCGTGCCTTCTAGAATGGAAGAGAAGAGAAGGACGCGGAAATAACCGTGAGAATAAAGAAGTACAACCCTGCATCAAATGGAAGAGAAGCATCAGGGTTGACGGAAATGAAATAGGCGAGTAAAGGGACCGTGCCCTAGATCGTATCGGGATACACGTGTACGTCACGTGATCGTGGGAACATAGATAAGAGATAAGGTCACGTGCAAGGGTCACGTGATCATAGGATAAGCCAAGTCACGTGCAAGGTCACGTGATCGTGGAAAAGGATAAGTCCTAAATAAAAAGGAAAAGAATATACGTAAAAGGAGCGTTCGTAACACTTGGTTGCTCTTACATCACCAGAATAACCACCACAACAGAGCTTGTCACTGAAGCCAAGAAAACCAAGCCCAAAACAATGCTACCTCAGGAATACAATGATTTTGCCTTGGTATTTTCAAAGGAAGTCACTAACCATATACCCCTGTCTAGACTCTATGACCACGAAATCAATCTAGATGATACCTTCATGCCCAAACTTGGCAAGATTTATTCCCTTAACCCTGAAGAATGAAAGGCAACCAAAGACTTCCTGGATGAAAACCTATGATCTGGAAAGATACATCCTTCAAACTCCCCCCAAGCCTCTCCCTTCTTTTTTGTTAAAAAGAAGGGTGGGAAACTCCAGCCCTGCCAAGACTACTGCTATATCAATGAATACACAGTCCACAATGCCTACCCACTCTCTCTTATATCTAACCTTATGGACAAATTATATGATGCCAAGCTGTTTACAAAGTTCGATGTCCGATAGGGTTACAACAATATCCACATTAAAGACGGACACCAAGGAAGGCAGCATTTATTATCCACAAAGAGTTATTTGAACCCATGGTGATGTTCTTCAGACTATCTAATTCTCTCATGATATTTCAGTATTTCATGAATGACTCCTTCTGTGATATGATCATCTGAAGGATGGTTGGTAATCTATATGGATAATCTACTTATCTTCTCCCCAGATATCAAAACCCACAAAACATATACCAAATGGGTCCTGCAATGCATAAGCAAGCTCAACCTTCATCTAAAACTCGAAAAATGCACCTTCATCACCACTGAAGTAGAATACCTTGGCATGATTGTCAAGCCAGGTCAACTAGCTATAGACCTCATCAAACTTGACAGGATCACAAAATGGCCCATACCAGAGAAAGTCAAGGATGTTTAATCATTCCTGGGCTTTGCTAATTTCTACAGACATTTTATTCCCAATTATTCCAACATTACATGTCCCCTCCTTGATCTCACCTGCAAGAACTGCCCTTGGAACTGGTCAACTCCTTGTCAATCCACCTTCAACCATCTCAAATCCCTTTTCCTCACCTGCCCTGTTTTTCAACTTCCTGATCTTTCTGCTCCTTTTACTATTGCCACTGACACCTCCCAATCTGCCTCATGGGCTATCCTTCTTCAGACTGATGCCAATAGCAACTGGCACCCCTGTTCATACCTGTCTCAATCCTTTTCTCCTACAGAGCAGAATTATAACATCTATGACTGAGAACTCCTTGCCATCATGTGCACTCTCAAATCCTGGTGCCACTATCTCCGCAATACCATATACCCCATTCAGGTCTTTACTAACCACAAGAGCCTCATATTCTTCCACTCCCCTCAAGCCCTCAATCATCGCCAGGCCCAATGGCTCCTTGATTTTTCTAACTTTGACTTTTGAATGGTCCATGTTCCAGGTAAACTCCTTGCAGATCCTGATACCCTCTCCCATTGCCCCAATCTCTTTTCCTCTGTCTTCAACAACTCCCACATTACCCTTCTTTCCCAGTCCCTTTTTATTAACCTTATTGACACCACCCTTCATTCCCATATTACCACCACTTCTGCCTCTGATCCCCTCACCATTTAGACCCTCTGAAACCTCTTTCTCAGAGTTCCTTCCACTCTCTGCCCCCACCTTGCTGATTGGCAATCCTCTGATGGGCTGCTGCTTTATTGTGGCAACACCTATGTCCCTTCTATGGGATCCCTCCGCTGTGACCTTGTCTCCTGTTATCACAACCACTCATCTGCCAGTCATCCTGGCTTTCTCAAAACCTGTCAGCTAGTCTCTGCTGACTTTTGGTGGCTAGGCCTTGCTTCCTTTGTGCAGGCCTTTGTCGATGGCTATGCCACTTGTTAGCAAAACAAGGCTGACACCCACCCCACCACCCCACCCCTCATTGGTATTCCCTCCCATGCCTCCCATACCTCCTGCCCCTTTTAGCAGCTCTTCTGTGATTTGATCACCAGACTCCCTATGTCTTCTAGCTTCAATGCTCTATTGGTCATGGTCGACCATGGGCTTACTAAGGGGGTAATTCTCTGCCCCACTCTGTCTACAGCAACTGTAGAAGGCATCACTACTCTTTTTTTCCACAAGATATACATCCACTTCAGGCTCTACGATAAATTAATATCAGACCGAGGCCCTCAATTTGCTTCCTCATTCATCAAAGAACTTGACAAATTACTTAAGTATGATCTTGCCCTCTTCACTACCTATTACTCTCAAACTGATAGAGAAACAGAATGGATAAATCAAGAAATTGAAACGTATCTCTGAATCTTCTACAGTGATTATTCTATAATCTGGGCTGATATGATTACTTATGCCAAGTTTACCCACAACCACCAGCCTCACTCTGTCACTTGGCACTCTCCATTCTACCTTATGATGGGATATGAACCCCATGTGCTCCCCTCTATTATCCCTAAGATAACTAATCCCACAGTTGAAAATCAACTAAAACGATTAATACTCATCTGTAGCAAGGCAATCACTGCCCACAACTTAGCACAACAGATAATGAACTCCAGAATAAGAAAACCCTTTACTCTGTTTAAAAAGGGAGACCGCGTATGGCTAAAAGCACGGAACCTGAAAAGATCCATTGTCAACCCTAAATTCACTGCGAAACACAAAGGACCCTTTACCATTACTAAAGTTATTTTCCCCATAGCCTATCAACTCCATCTTCCCAAGACATGGAAGATCCACTCCATGTTCCATGCTTCCCTTCTCATGCCTTACTGAGAAAATCAAATCTATGGGAGCAATTTCCTCACTTCACCTCCAGACTGAATAGAAGGCAAGAAAGAGTATGAAATTGAGAAAATCCTGTAGCATAAAGGAACCACAAGGAACCAATCCTTCCTAATCTGCTAGAAGGGTTACTCCATTGAGGATGACTCCTGGGTCTCAGAACAGGACCTTAAACATTCACAGTTTGCCCTTGAAGATTATAAAAAATGATACCCATTAACCTTTTCTCCCAACTCTTCTTGACCTTGTATTAATACTGTGACTTCCATTTCTTCACCTTCCTCGCTTGCTTCTTTTCTGTTGTTTTCCTCATCTCCCCATCCCATAGTCAATGATATATCCCAACTGTCCTCCCCACTATCTCACTCTCCCATCACCTTCCTCATGCCACTCACCCCAGAAACCTGGCATACCACCATTACCCCACCACCTCTACCTGGGTTGCATATATCCCCAGATCTCTCAGAAACCCTCTTATTCACCAAAGAACCACAAGGATTCCCAGATTTCTCAGCTAATGAACTGTTATCTGCAGAGAATTGCATATGCTCCATTGCTTTATCCCAATTCACTCACCCCCTCCAAGATGATACTCTTGATAGAGGACACCTCAATGCCCTCCACATTGCCCTTGCAAGCTCCCACCTTGTGATCCCTATTGCATCCCACTTAGATATGAATTTTCTGCTTTTCCTTTTATATCAAGCATATCTCCAGATTTCCCATCTTTCTTTCTTTGCCACCTATCTTAACTGTTTCTCCTAAGCAGAACAAGCATTTCAAGTGGTGTAGCTCCAAGGGATCCATGTACACATGAAAGGGGCCATCATTGCTACCATGCACCGACTTGGCATGGCTGAATTTATTGAAAACATTGACTAGTATCTTGAAGAACTATAGCTAGCCCAAGCTACCATGGTCATTTCACAGGTGGAACATTTATTCCTCATGATGACAACTCCAGAAGTGTCATCAACCCTATTAACTCCCTTAGAACTTGCAGCCTTAGAATGCACAGAAGCCATCTGAACTGGTGGTCACCACCAAATTCCTTTAATCCCTGACTACCCTCACTATGCAGACAGCTGTTTCAGCTGCTGATGTCTTGGGCATATCTGCATCAACTGTTCCTGGTATCAATGTCCCACTTGTACCATGTGGTCCCCTGGCCACCTGGCCTCTCATTGCCCTCAATGCCATGTCCCATCTCCCCCTTCTGCGCATTCCATTGCTTTCTCTTCCTCATCATCCAGCACGCCTCCTGCCCACTATATTCTACCCCCGTCATTCTGCCACTGCCACAACCCCTTTGCCTATCAGCATTCCCTTTCCCACCGCCCTTGTTCCCCCATTACATCTACCAACCCTGACATTGATTCTGATAATGTATGGGATGATACTGCTTATGCCAATGTAACCAGGTCCCTTGGTCATTATGCCATTAATTTCTAAAGGAGCTGCATCATGGACTTGCTATATACTGTGGGGGTAATGTTACAACTGCTTCATTTTGCCTACATGTTTTCTTTTCTTTTCTTTGACTTACTCTATGGAGTCACATATTCGAACACTCCTGCACTTCATTTATTTCCATGTACTTCTTAGTTCCTGGATTGTCCCAGGATCTTCCCCAATCTAATCTTCTTCTTTTGTCTTTTACCCTTTACCCTGGACTTCCTGATGTGTTCTGTACCCTTTACCCAAAGGGCTTCCATCTTCCCACATCAAGCTTCTTACCCTTTACCCCAGACTTCCTGATGCATTCCATACCCTTACCCAAAGGGCTTCCTTTTCCTTGCATCAGTCTTCTTACTTCTTCTGCACCCTGTGCCCTTCCAATGACTAGATGTTCTTTCCATTTCCATTCCATTCCACCACTTAGTCATTTATTTTTCCTTCCTGTATATAAATTCTTCAGTAGACTATCATGTTCCTTATGTTAGATCTACTCAATCTAGCCTCCATTTGTCCCCTCTATGAGTCTCCATTCTACTCTCTAAGTGAATACTACCACAGGTCACTTCT
>JBBPUO010000144.1:0-25858 GCA_038094755.1 Caloboletus firmus | reverse complement strand
TTTTCCTTCCTGTATATAAATTCTTCAGTAGACTATCATGTTCCTTATGTTAGATCTACTCAATCTAGCCTCCATTTGTCCCCTCTATGAGTCTCCATTCTACTCTCTAAGTGAATACTACCACAGGTCACTTCTACCTTTGCCCTTCTTTGTCAAACTCTTATTCAAACCCTCAACCCTATACTATAGGGTAATCTTTAACCCTTGTCGATGACAACACTTGGCAAGTCCCCAGCAATCTTGGCACCTTGACCCTAGGTATTAGGGTAACCCTTGCTTTTGAGTCTATGCTCACCCCTATCTGGGTCAAGCATAACACACATGTAATCCAATGGAATGGTCAAGAGATAGATGCTTCCCAATTTGCTCAGCTTAGGTTGTTAATGGAAAAAGCTGAGAACAAGAAAGAAGAGGACTCTAGTTTTGGTTTTTAGTCTATACAGTAGATACCAGTCAATCTCCTGTACCAATTAAGCTGTCTAAATCAAATCAGTTTTCTGTTCTGGACAATGAGACTGAGAGTGATCACCTGATCATAAATTTGCCTCAAACTACCATTCTATGAGTGAAGTGTGAAAATAAAAATGTCAATCTGCCAGTGCAAGGATCCCCAGGAGCAGCTGGATATGATCTGCATGCCACAGAAATGATGACAATATCTGTAAAGTGAAAGGATACACCTTAGGACTCACACAGAGAAAGCAAAATACTATCTATTGTGCGAAAAGAAAGGAATACCAAGCATGAGAAACTCTACTACAGACATGATGGGTTTATATATACTACTACTGAGGGTACACAGACTAAGCTGATTAATATATAGAAGGTGCTAGAACATTCCAATAAGATGAGATAGCAAACTAAGATAAGATAAGATAAGAGAATTAAAGAGATCGTTTCATTATCATTTCACAAAGGGACAAGCATTGGTGTCTACCAAGATATTAATGGCAATTCCTAAGGGGTACTATGGCCATATTGTGCCTAGAAGTGGATTGGCTGTTAAGAAACAAATTACCACTGGTGCTGATATTATTGACAGTGATTACAGAGAAGAAGTCAAAATCCTCCTGATTAACCTGTCAAATGAAGAGTTTGTGGTGAAAGCTAATGAGTAAGTAGCACAACCAATACTTGAAAAGATATCTATACTCACTGTGGTTGAAGTAGAGTCCCTGACAGAAACATCCCATGCAGAAAAAGGGTTTGGTAGCACCAGAACAACTACCATTAAGATCTTGAAAAGAGGAGAACACAATTTGTTCTCTCAATCCTGGAAAAATATGGTAGATCCTTGGTCTATCCAATGGATGAAAAATCAATTGTCACATTCTGATGTTAAGAGAAATCTCAAGCATCTACAATCATTTGTCCATGACTCCAGGTTGATTAAAGTGTCTCATGATCTTTTATCAGATCTTCAGAAAATGTCTTTCAATGACACTTTTTGGGTTTTAAAGGATCTTCAATGTTCTCCTAAATTCATTAAAGCATCTCTTCATTGAAAGGAATGTCAAGCCCTTGAACTTTCTGTGACCCTGTGAATGCCTGATGGACAACAGATAGATGTACAAGCTCTTGTGAACTCAGGATGCACTGGCTCCTTAATCCATAAGGATTTTGTCATGAAAAAGGGGATGATGACACATCCTCTTTCTTATCCTATTGCAGTCTACAATGCTGATGGTATTTTAAATGTTACTGGCAAAATTGAAAAATTTGTCATTGTAGAACTACAGATCTTAGATCATAAAGAATAGATTGCACTCACAGTCACTGATCTAGGACCCAATACAGTTTTCTTGGGACATGATTGGCTTAAAATCCATGATCCCAAGATTAACTGGAAAATGGGATGAATTTCATTCCAGTGTGAAAATAACCACATGCCAGAACTAATTGACATAGAGAACAAAGACAAAGAAGAAGATTTTTCTTACATCCAAGGGGATAGATTATTTCAGCTGAATTGTGATGAGTATCTCTGGAATATCACTATGGATATTGCCACCTGTGACTATGCAACAAAAAAGAAGAAAACCTTTAAAGAAGCAGCACCAGAGTATATTCACAACTTCAAAGACATGTTTGCCAAGGAGAGTTTTGATACACTACCACCTCAATGCCCTTGGGACCATGCCATTAAGTTACTCCCAGGAGATCACAAGGTAGACTGCAAAGTCTATCCTTTAAATCCAGGAGAACAAAATGAGCTAGATGCTTTCCTCAAGGAAAACCTCAAATCTGGATGAATATATCCCTCTAAATTGCCATTTGCCTCCATATTCTTTATCAAGAAGAAGGATGGATGTCTCCACCCCATACAAGATTACTGGAAACTCAATGCAATCACACAATGGAACCAGTATCTACTTTCCCTTATGAGTAAACTGGTAGATAAATTAAAAATAGCTAAATATTACACCAAGTTCAATGTAAGATGGGGCTACAACAATGTACAGATGGCAAAAGGTGATGAGTGAAAAGCAGCATTTAGAATAAACCAGGGACTTTTCAAACCCTTAGTAATGTTCTTTGCACTAACAAATTCCCCTGTAACATTTCAAATGATGATGAACTTGCTATTTAAAGATCTCATTGACAGGGGAGTTTGTGTAGTATACATAGATGATATAATGATCTCTACCAAGACCATTGAAGAACATTGTAAGGTAGTTTGAGAAGTACTCCAGATCCTGTGAGATAAATACCTTTACCTACATTATGATAAATGTGATTTTGAAGTCACTGAAACTGAGTTCCTTGGTCTCATTGTATCACATGATAAGGTGAAGATGGATGAGAAAAAAGTAGCTGCTATCAAAGATTGGCCTGTTCCAATCTCAAAAAAGACTCTTCAAGAATTTTTAGGATTTCTCAACTTCTACCAAAGATTTATTAAAAACTTTGCTCAAATAGTGTGACCTCTTAATGTGCTCACTTCAGTGAAGAAAGAGTTTGAATGGACCAAAGAATGTCAAGAATCTTTGGATATTCTTAAGCAGACACTAACTTCAGCCCCTGTACTTGCCATGCCAATGGATGATGCTCCTTTCAAAGTTGAAACTGATAGTTCAGGCATAGAAGTAGGCACTATACTCTTGCAAAAACAAGATGGTTACTGGCATCCAGTCACCTTTATTTCTAGGTCCCTTAATGACATGGAACATAATTACCATGCTGCAGACTTAGAAATGCTCACCATTATCTTTGCTCTCAAGAAATGGTAACACTACCTATTGGAAGCCAAGTATCCTGTAGAGATCTTGATGGACCACAAGAACCTCAAATTATTCCATAAGCCACAAGATTTCTCCCACTATCAAGCCCACTGGCAGCAGATTCTTCAGGAATATTACCTGAAAATCACTCACTAGCCAGGTAAGACAAACCCAGCCAACCCTCTGTCCCAGAGACCAGATTTTGAAAAGGGGGTGACATCCAATAATATGCAACAAGTGTTACTCCCTGACTCAATTTTCAAACACCCTACTATCAACATGATCTCATCCATGCAGATCCAGCAACAAATCCAGAAATTACAATACAAGCTGGAAGCATTCGCCAGAAAGGGTCTTGAGAATGAGAAATTGAACTGGTCAAGAAAGGATGGACTCGTAAGATGGAAAAACCTCCTTTATGTCCCCAATGATGTAGAACTAAGTGACACCATTATCATTGCTAACCATGATCACCCAATTTCCAGTCATCCAGGAGTTAAACAAACATGCAACTTGATCATAAGTGAGTTCTTTTGGCCCTTGCTTCATAAAGACATGGAGACATATGTCAAAGGCTGTAACATTTGTCAAAAGGTCAGAGCTAAGACAACCATGATACATACCCTACTTTATCCAAATGAAATCCCATCTATTCCCTGGGAAATCATTTCAGTAGATCTCATTGGATCTCTTCCCCAATCTGAAGGGAAAAATGCTATTCTAGTCATAGTGGATTGATTCTCCAAGATGATCTACTTAGTACCAGTGATGGATACTATTATATCCAAGGGTGTAGTGACCATGTTCCATGACCATGTCTTCAAATTACATGGAACACCTTACAAAGTCATTTCTGATCATAGCCCATATCTGGGAATCGAAGAAAACCCCTTCACCACATACTACCCCCAGACAAATGGTCAGATAGAGCACATTAACTGAGAGGTTGAAAAATATCTCCAAATTTATATTAACCACTGATAGACTGACTAGGCTGAGTGGTTACCACTTGCCAAGTTCACTCATAACTTGCAAATCTCAAGTGCTACAGGCTTCTCCCCCTTTCTTCTCAATTTTGGTCAATAACTGCTTATTCCCAACAAGCAAGTTGAAATCCAAAATGAATTAGCTTCTACCTTTGTGGAGATAATGATAAAGCAGCCCAAAGCACATTGATTAAAGCAGCTGATACTATGAAAAAGGCCCATGACTCATTTGTTTACCTGCACATTGAATTCTCCATTGGACAACAAGTTTTTCTTGAAGGAAAGAATATTTGGACTAATTGACCAACAAAGAAATTTGACAACAAGAGATATGGGCCCTTCAAGGTCAAATGAAAAGCAGGCATCACTGCTTACAAGTTAGAACTACTCACATTGTGGAAAGGAATTTACCCTATCTTTCAAAAATCCCTTCTTATACCATACCAAGTTGATGCATTTCCGTCACAAGCCAAATCAAAACCACTGCAATCAATCATTATACACCAGCAAGAGGAATATGAAGTAGAAAAGATTGTTAATTTGTGAAAGTGAAAAGGCAAAACTGAATACTTAGTCCAGTGAAAAAATTACCCCAGAGAAGAGCAGACTTGGGAACCTCTTTCTAATATAGCTAACACTCCAAAGCTCATAGAAAAGTTTCATAAAGAGTACCCTACCACTATTTGCACTCTTGATGTGTGCAATTGCATGCTCTGCACTTCTTTGACTTAACTCTTTTCCAATCCAGACTTTAAAGTGTTTGCATCATCCCTTAATCACCTCCCTGACAATCTATTTGAGATACCCATTGCTAGTCAAGATCCAAAGTGTATTGGTAAGGTGATCAACTAAGAGTTCAATCATTGAAAAGGGGATAATGAAATGATTTCCTCTCTATTCTACATACTTAGCAATCCATATGACATTCAACCCCTTATCTTATCTATCTCACTCAGATCTTATCTTATTGGAACCTTCTAGTAGTTTCTATGAAGTTCCATGTATTAGTCAGCATAGTCCATGTGCACCTTGTAGTAGTATATAAATCTCATCCTGTCTGTAGTAGTTTTCTCATGTTTGGTATTCCTTTTCTTTTAGGTAAATATTAGGCACTTTGCTTAACTTGTCTGAGTGTAAGGCTCTTTTTCTTTCATAGAGGAGCTGGAGAATAGGGTGCATCTAGATAGAGTTGCTCAAGTTGATCTGCAAGGTCTTTCATGGTAGGGTTTTCCAGTTATTCTGGGGCATCTTCTGGAGATAGTTTATCTTCCACTGGTCTAGGATTGGATGGATGGTGATTTTTTTTGTCTTCATGATTTCCATCTAATTGATGAAGGTGTTCTGGGACTAGGCCCTCCCACTGTCCCTCAACAGTGGGGCCATTCCATGGAGCTGACTTAGTTCTGGAGATGGTTCCAGTTTCATTAAAAGTAACATGTCTACTAGAGATAATCATTCAACATTGGATATCAAGGAGTGTTATGCTTGGTCTGGGTAGGAACAAGCATAGGCTCAAAAGACTAAAAGAGTCCTACTATGGAGACCTTGAGTAGTAGCGACTAAGTGACAAGGGGATTCAGTAGGGCAGCATTAACTATAATAACAGAGTAACAATGGCTGCAATAGAAGAGAGCAGCAATGGCTACAATAGCTGTGATGAAGGGGAGCAGCAATGGTACTGCAACTAAGGGGGAGTAGCATTGGCTGCAACAAAGGTAAGCAGCAGTGGCTGCAATGAAGTTAGAAGAGAAGCCCTGCCATCCTGGTATATAGCCAGGAGTGGCAGGCAAGTGTTCACTCTAGAGTAGAATGAAGACTCTTAGAGATGATGAAAGAACTAAGGTAGAATTGAGCAGGTCTAACTTAGGGTACAAGTTACAGTGACCTCAATAACCATTTCCATATTGGCTACCAATGCCGTGTATGAAGTGTACTGCCAGACAGCGTGGGAATTTCGCTTAGCTTTGGTGGAGTTATAAATAGTACATACTCTTGGCTACAAGATTGCTCCCTAGGTCATGTGATTTGGTTCACAGGCTATAGAGATATAGTCAATTCAAAATAGTAATACCATGGAAAGAGTTTTTGAGCTTTTGAATTGCTAAGTGGGATCTCAGTCATATTGTAGTACAATTGCCATTGTTTGTTAGTACAAACAAGGATACACATATAAATAGTATGTCTAAATTTAAAAAAGCTCCCACACTTCTTGATTCTCAACCACCATCATGGTTAGATCCCTTTCTCTTAACAAAACACTATTCTCTCTTTGCTTGATTCTGGCCATTCTGGTGAAGTCATTGCCAAGCAAACTGGTGTCAGCCCTTCTGCCATATACAAACTTTGTTCCAAAGAGCATTCTGGCCCTTTTAAAGCTATTGGAGATTGTCTCTCTAAGCTTTCTTCTATCAATATTCATCATGCCCAATATTTTATTACCTCTGGAAAGGCTGAAAATGCTGTCCAAGTGACCAGATCACTTACCAACATTATTAACCAACCTCTCTCTGCCAGTACTGTCTGCCTTTACTTGAAGAAAGCTGGTATGAAAGCTGTAGTCAAGTCCAAACACTCTATTCTCTCTGCTAGACATTACAAAGCTCATTTGGATTTTGCCTATACTCATAAGGACTGGACTATAGAGGCCTGGAAGAAGATAGTATGGTCTGATGAGACCAAAATCAATTGCCTGGGGTCAGATGGGTGCAAATGGGCATGGAAAAGAGCAGGTGAGGGCCTTAGTGATAGACTAGTGCAAGAAACCCTCAAGTTTGGAGAAGGTTCTCTCATGATGTGAGGTTGTATGACTTGGGAGGGAGTTGGTTTTGCTACCAAGATTGATAGTAGAATGGATGGAGATCTCTACCTTCAAATTTTGAAGGATGAACTCCAACAAACCCTGGAGTATTATGGTCTCAATCCTCCTGATATCATTTTTTAGCAGGACAATAATCCCAAGTATACCTGCAGGCTGGTCAAGAATTGGCTAGAGGAATAAGAATTCAATACTATGGTGTGGCCTGCACAATCCCCTAACCTAAACCCTATTGAACATCTCTGGGGTTGTCTCAAGAGAAGGCTTGCAGAGCATGAAAACCCCCCTAGTGGAATTCATAAATTGTGGGAAAGGGTTCAAGTGGAATGGGATAGGATACCAGTTGAGGAGTGTCAGAAGTTAATTGAAAGTATGCCTAGAAGGGTTCAGGGAGTGCTTAAAGCAAAAGCAGGCTATACCAAGTACTGATAATGTTCAAATACCCTTTTTTATTCAAAAGCTCAAAAACCCTTTCCATGGTATTACTGTTTTGAATTGACTATATCTCTATAGCCTGTGAACCAAATCACATAACCTAGGGAGCAATCTTGTAGCCAAGAGTATGTACTATTTATAACTCCACCAAAGCTAAGCAAAATTCCCATGCTGTCTGGCAATACACTTTATACACTGCCTTGGTAATCAACATGGAAAGAGTTTTTCAGATCACTGTAGATGACATGAGGTTTATATATGTATCAGGAAATGAAGCTGACTAAGCCATAGAATGTCAAGGAATATGAAAGAAGGCTTAGTCAGTGATCACATGTCGAATGTGATGGAATGCAGTAGAATATCCTGGGCAATGTTACACCTGGCCTGGGTAAGGTCTGGTGTAGACTCAAAAGCTGGGGCAAGTGGTTCAAGTGAGAGCTCAATGAAGAGATCCCAACAGGTGGTTGGGGACAAAGGTTACCCTATAATAAATGGTTGAGAGTTCAAGCAAGAACTCAACAAGAAATGGCCAGAGATATATGTGGCCCATAGTAATAAGGGCAGTGTTCACTCAAGAAGTGGAATGAAGACTTGTGGGTGAAGACAAATGGAAGTTAGATTGAGTAGATCTAACATGAGGAACACAGTAGTCTACTAGAAGATTCATATAGGTAAAATGAAATGGGGATGACTAAGTGGCAGAAATGAATGGAAACAGAAAGAATGCTTAGTCACTATAAGGGCACAGGGCATGGGAGAAGTTTGGAAGCCCTGATGTGGGGAAAAGAAAGCCCTGGGATACAGGATATGGAAGGCATCAGGAACCCTGGGATATAGAGTGCATGGAATAAAAGAAAGCCCTGTGATAAGGGCATGGAGAAGATAAAAGAAGATAAACAAAGATGGGCATCAGGGAAGATCCCAGGATGATCAAGGAGAATGTAGAGTAAGAAGAATCATAGTAAGTGATGAGAAGAAGAGACAAGGGAAAGAGATAAAGAAAGAAGAAAAGAGAGAAGTCATAACATTATCTCCATAGTACAGTGCAAGTCCATGATGCAGCTACTTCAGAAGTCAATGTTATAATGCCCCAGGGAGCCTGTGACATTGGCATAGGCCATTTCATCCCAGATATTGTCAGAGTCTGGGTAGGGGTCATTGGAGACAAATGGCAAGGGGGGTCATAACACTGGAGGACAAGAATGCAAGAATGAGTGGCACAGTGATGGGGTGGCAGAGGAGGGACATAATGAGTAGGAGGGACACTATAGGAAGATGAAGAGGAGGTGACTGAATGGGAGGAGAAGAAAGAAGAGGCATGGCAATGCTTGGGACAATGAGAGATAAGATGGCTAGGGGCCCACTTAGTATAGCCAGAGTATTGGTATCATGGGCACTGGATATGGATGTGCCTAAGGCATTGGCAATTGAAACAGGCATCAAAGTACTGAGGGTGGTCAGGGGTCAAAGAAATTGCATTGTAACCCCTGGTCCAAATGGCTTCTATGCATTTGACAGTAGCTAACTTGCCAGGAGTTAGCAGAGCAGATGAGGCTTCTCGGGATGAAGTGAGGAATAGGCAGTCAATGCAGGTAATGATGGTGGCTGTGTGTGCTAGGTGACATTCCTCCAGGTAATGGTCAATGTCTTCAATGAACTCGGTTATGCCGAGTTGGTGCATAGTGGCAATGATGGTGAAACAAATCCTTTATATTTCTTTTCTTTTCTTTTATCATTATGATACATTTCTTTTATCTTATCTTATCTCAGTTCACTATCTTATCTTATTAGAATGTTCCAGTACCTTCTATGAGTTTCCATGTATTAGTAAGTATGGTCCATGTGCCATTAGCAGCAATATATATAAACCCATCATGTTCATAGTAGATTTTCTCATGCTTGGTATTTCTTTTGTTTATCACAATAGAGACACTTTGCTCTCTTTGTATGAACCACAAGGTATATCATTTCAGATGGTTCCCTTCACATGTTTGTGGATGCCTTGAAGTTGGGCTGCCTAGAAGGTTTGCTCTGCCTGGGTGGTATGGTTAAGATGTACAGCAAATAAAGGGAGGCATGCAATCTGTAAGTACACTTGATATAAAAGAAACAAAGGGAAGTTCATATCCAGGTGGGACATGATGAGAGTGGCAAGTTGGGAGCTAGTAGATAATATATGGAAAATATTGAGTTGCACTCCATCAAGGAGATCTTCTCATAGTGAATGAGTGAATGGTGAAAGAGAAATGGAATGAATGCAATTTTTGGCTGGGAGAAGTTCTTTAGCAAGGTCAGGGAAACCTCAGAGACTAGGCAAAGGTGAAGGAATAACATTAAGTCCCCAAGTCTCTGGGATCACAGGGGTAGTAAAGATGACAGAATTGGTAGAGGTTGAAGAGATTGGATATGAAAGGTCATCAACAATGACCAGAGGAGGAGAAGAGAGAGGAATGAAAGATGAGGGGTTAAGAAATGAGGGAGATGAGATAGAAGTCATGGTGTAGTATGAAATACGAGGTCAAGGGGCAGTGAAAGGAAAAGAGAAAGGATGGCATTTCTTATAGTCTAGAAGGGCAAACTATGAATGTTTAAGATCCTATTCAGAGACCCAAGAATCATCTTCAGCAGAATAGACCTTCCAGCAGATCAGGAATGATTGATTCCTCTCAGTACCTTTATGCCAGAGGATTTTCTCAATTTCATATTCCTCCTTGCCATCTACAAGATCCAGAAGGGAAGTAGGGAAATTATGGCCACAAATTTGATTTTCTTTATATGGCATGAGAAGGGAAGCATAAAACATAGGGTGGATTTTCCATATTTTCAGAAGGCAAAGCTAATATGCTACAGGGGAAATAACCTTAGTAATGGTAAAAGATCCTTCCTGTTTTACTATAAATTTTGAATTAGCCACCAATTGTTTCAGATTTTGGGCCTCCAACCACACATGGTCCCCTTTTGCAAATGGGATGAAGGGTTTCTGCAAACAAGAGTTCATGACATGATGGGCTAAGTCATGGGCTATGATTGCTTTGTCACAAGTGCAGATAAGTTGTTTCAGGTAGTTCTTGGCTATGGGATTATTAGTTTCATGGAGGATGGAGGGCAGGGCATGGGGTTCAAACCCCATTATAAGATAGAACAGGGATTGGTGGGTTACCAAATGCAGTCAGTGATTATGGGCAAATTCTGTGTGGGTTATTGAATTGGCCCAAGTTATGGGGCAGTTTCCATAGAAGATATGAAGGTAAGTCTCTACTTCCTGGTTGACCCACTCCATTTCTCTGTTCATTTGTGGATGGTATGCTATGGAAAGGGCTAGGTTGTATTTCAGCAATTTACCTAGTTCCTTGGCAAAGGAGATGAATTGCAGTCCCTGACCTGAAATGATTTTGTTATACAAGCCAAAGTGGAGGTATACTTTGTGAAAAAAGAGGGTAGCAATTTCTTCTATGGTGGCAGTAGATAGGGTAGGGCAAAGAATTACCCCCTTAGTAAGCCCATGGTTGACCATGACCAATAGAGTGTTAAAGCTGGAGGAGAATGGAAGGCTGGTAATGAGGTTACATGAGACCTGCTGGAAAGGTTGCAAAGCATGTGAGGGGATACTGTAGAGCAGGAGTAAAACAGGGTGGGTATTGACCTTGTGTTGTTGACACATGGTGCAACCTTCCACAAAAGAATGAATAAAAGAGGCAAGGCCTGGCCACTAAAAATTAGAAGTGACTAACTGGCAGGTCTTGAGAAAACTGGGATGGCTGGTAGAGAGGTAGTTGTGGTAATGGGCAATGATGTCATGGTGAAGGGAGCCACTGGGGAAAATATAGATGCAGCCATAGTAAAGGAGGAGACTGTCAAACAATTGCCAGTTAGCAAGATAGGAGCAGAGAGCTGCGGGAGTATCAATATTCAAGAATTGAAGGGTTTGGAGGGCAAGGGGATTGCCTGCCAAGGCAGCAAAGAGCTGGGAGAAGAGAACAACATCAATGGAGGAGATGAAAAGAAAGGGAGGAAGTAAAACAATGTTATGATTATCATTGTTGGATATGACAAGATCCAGATAGTAAGAGAGGGCATCTGGGCCAGCAAGGAGCTTGCCAGGCACATGGATCAATTTGAGATCAAAGTCTGCTAGGTTGAGGAGCCAATGGGCTTGTCAACAGTTAAGGGCCTAGGGGGAATGGAAAAAGGTGAGATTCTTATGGTCAGTGAAGACCTGCATAGAATGAATGGTGCCACAGAGATAGTATTGCCATGTTTTGAGGGCACAGATGATGGCAAGGAGTTTGTGGTCATAAATGTCATAGTTATATTCCATGGGGAAGAAGGATAGTGAGAGATAGGAACAGGGGTACCAGTCGCCATTGGCATCCACTTGAAGCAGAATGGTACCTGATGCAAATTTAGAGGCATCGATGGTGGTGGCAAAGGGTGCCAAGAGGTCAGAAAGTTGTAGGACTGGACAGGCAAGGAATAGACTTTTGAGATGGTCAAAATCTGTTTGGCAAGAGGAGGACCATTGCCATGGGCAAGCCTTGTGTATGAGATCAAAGAGTAAATGGGTAATATTGAAGTAATCTGGGATGAACCATCTGTAGAAGTTAGCAAACCCTAAAAATGACTGAATGTCCTCAACTTTGGTCAAAGTAGGCCATTTGGCAATGCCTTCTAATTTGATGGGGTCTATGGCTAACTGGCCTGGTTTGATGATCATCCCAAGATACTCCATTTCAGTGGCAGCAAAGGTACATTTTTCTAATTTGAGATAGAGGTTGAGTTTAGCCATGTGTTGTAATACCCATTTGGTATACTCCTCATGTGTGGCTGCATCAGGGGAAAAGATTAGTAGATTGTCCATATAAATAACCAACCATCCTTCAGCAATTATATTCCTGAATAAATCATTCATAAACTGTTGAAATGTCACCAGGGAGTTGGAAAGTCCAAAGAACATAACCATCAGTTTGAATAAGCCCTTATGTGGTATAAATGCAGCTTTCCACTGGTGTCCTTTCTTAATCTGGATATTATTATACCCCCACTGGATATCAAACTTGGTAAATAGCTTGGCATTGCAGAGTTTATCCATAAGGTCAGAGATAAGAGAAAGAGGGTAAGCATCCTGGATGGTATACTCATTGACATAGCAGTAGTCTTGGCAAGGATGTAACTTCCCATCTTTCTTTTTCATGAAGAAGAAAGAGAAGACTTGCAGCAAGGCTGAGGGACAGATTGTCCTGGATTTCAGATTCTCTTTGAGGAATTCCTTGGTTGCATTTCATTCTTTTGGGTTAAGGGGGTATACCTTCCCAATCTTTGAAGTGAAGGAATCATTGAGGTTAATCTCATGGTCATAAGATCTCAATGAAGGTACATGGTCAATGGCTTCCTTTGAAAGACTGAGGCAAAGGCAGCATATTTGGGGAGTAGAGTGGTTTGGGGCTTTGCTTTTTCTGCTACAGTAGCAAGTTTGGTTGCAGTAGTGAGTCTTGTGACATACAGGGATTCTAAAGGGGAAAAGTGGTTACCATACTGTGTAATGCAGTAAATGTGTTGGTTATGCAGGGCTCTTCTGATGTGTTGATCTTCATCATCTTTTCCTAGGTAGGAGTGGAGATGCTGGTCAGTGACCATGTGGACATTGCAGTGCTTTGGTGGTGGTGGGGTTGCATGAGGGGTTACTGGGAAACAGTTGGTTGGTGATTTGAGCTCAATGTTGGCGACCCTATCCGTCGTCGTGTCGTACGTCGTGGGAAGCTCGGCAACAAAGACAGAACCATCATCAAAAGAAGAATAAAACATAAGGAGGGAAATCCATCAAGGATAGAGGAAATCTGACAAGAACTAGACTAGAGTTCTTGTGGCGTATATTCACGAGAATATATAGTACCTACGTATGCGCACGGACCATGATGCCGTGGGAAGGTATCTACCGTATATAGATAAAGTAACGACGGTGATTAACCAGTCGTGCATAAGGCGTGGCTTCTGGAATGGAAGGGAAGCATGCGGAAATAAACGTGGGAAATAAAGAAGTACAACCCTGCATCAAATGGAAGAGAAGCATCAGGGTTGACGGAAATGAAATAGGCGAGTATAGGGACCGTGCCCTAGATCGTCATCGGGATACACGTGTACGTCACGTGATCGTGGGAACATAGATAAGAGATAAGGTCACGTGCAAGGGTCACGTGATCATAGGATAAGCCAAGTCACGTGCAAGGTCACGTGATCGTGGAAAAGGATAAGTCCTAAATAAAAAGGAAAAGAATATACGTAAAAGGAGCGTTCGTAACACTCAATGATGTGCTTCTTATAAAGTGCTACTGACTCATCAGTTGATTCTTCCAGGATAAGAGTACTTTTGACCCAATCAATGATTGGATTGGTCTTCTGCAACCAAGGGAGTCCAAGAATAACATTCCTATCTCTGCAAGTGTTATGGATACGATTTTTCCTTTTCTTTTATTTTTCTTTTCCACGATCACGTGACGTATCACGTGATTAACCCCTAAGTTAACGGATCACGAGACCAGGTCACGTGACATCTCTGATGAGTAATGCGGCTGCTGTGTGCCCTTCTCATGGAATGGCTCTGCTGGGATCTGCTGTGCGATCTCTGGACACGTGTATTTAATCTCCGTCGACCCTGAGACCCTGAGGGTTCTTCTTCCTTTCCCACGTTCATCTCCGCGTGCTTCTCTTCTTTCTGATCTTCTCAGAAGACACGCCGCATTCATGTGTATTTAATTACCGTTACACTATAGCCTAACTCGTAATTACTCTCTCACGGCCTGCTGGTCCGTGCGCATGTCGTAGGTAGTATATATAGTGGAATGTCAACGCCCCAAGAACTCTAGTCAAGTTCTTGTCGGGATTCCCCTACTCTATCCTTGTCTCTAAGTCAGTATCTGGTGGTAACGGCCTAGTCTTTATTAGATTAGGGTCGCCAACATTAGAACTTGACTATCAACTCTACTACCCCGTTCCACCTCTTACCATCTCTCTATACGTTACCCTAAGCCAGTCCCCCTCAGGACAGAAACGAGGCGGTAGAATACCGCGCAAATATTCGTCTATACGGTCGTCCGCCGTCTTAAATAAGGATAAAGTTGCTACCGGGCATAGTGCACTAGCCCCTGTTGTCCGTTGAGTGCCTAACGGTCCGTATCCTCGTCGACGCTACACGAGGCAGGTTCGCGGAACACCTGTGATGTCCGTAAAGGCGATAACCCTCTCTTCCCGCTGTGGGGGCGTGCCTTAAAGTGTTTCATATGTGTCAGGCAGGCTATTGACCTGAACGTTTCCTCTGGTGGAGTGAGTTTGTCCTCCCAGAGCAAGTTTTATTCTTAGCATCGAATCCTATGCGAGCCGGATCGGCAGAAGTAGCCGAGACCCTCCTTACGTTCATCAACTCTCAAATCCAACCTTGGGCCGACGGGTCCCTTTTCGACGACTTTTTACGTAATTGGTCAATGGACCTAAACAAGAAGATTCCTCCCCCTCGATACATCCGTTCTCTCCGCCCCCGTCATCTCCTCCGTACCCCCTCTCGCCTTCCTCAAACCTTAAGCCATGGAGGAAGAATCCGACCAGCGCATCGACCAGCTCGAGACAATCATCGTCTTGCTCCAAGCAGAGCTTCGGGCTCTAAGAGAAGCACCCGCCGTTGCCTCCGAAACTAAGGTGACAAAAAGGGTTGAAGTCGTCCCAGACCTGGGCATGTATGATGGGTCCTATAACAAATTCGAAGACTGGTGGACGAAAATGTCGCTCTACCTAATCGTAAATGAAGAAGGGTTCCCAACCGCTAAGGAAAGGACCATTGCCGTTCTCACCCGTCTCGGCATTAAAGACGGGCAAGACAAGAATGGCGCGGCCATGTGGGCCCGCGTCAAACTCCACGAGCTCATGAAGGGCTCCAGGCACGGCTGGCCGGACACGCTGGCCCTCGAAAAACTCCTTACGGACAGGTTCCGTACGGGAAACGGCGAGGATATGGCTCACCAAAAACTCCAACGGTTCGAGCAGGGAAGCCGCCGAACTGAATCCTTCCTCACCGAGTGGCTCGCCCTCTACGAGGAGGCAAACGCAGGTGATGCCTTCGGGTGTTACCTTCTCGAGAAAAATGTCCGACGGGAGATCATGGAACAGATCTTCTTTAACAACCGCCGGCAATCAACCGTCATGGAATATGTCAAGATGATCCGTGAGCAAGGCAACCTGATTGAGGCTTTTGCCCTCAGGAACAACCAGGGGCGCGTCTGGAATACCAACGCGCGTAATCAAGCTCAAGCCGGTTCCTCCCGAGAAGGGGCCACAAAAACCTATGGCGGTCGAGGCGAGCCGATGGATATCGGCGAAGTCAAGAAGGGGCGCTGCTTTAATTGCGGAGGCCCGCATCTCGCCAAAGACTGCAAAAAGCCGAAGAAGGAGTGTCCCGAGTGCCACTTTCTAGGAGGTGGACATTCAATGAGGTGCTCCAAACGGCGCAAGGTCCGCCAGACTCAATCTGGCGAGGAAGGTAACAGCTCAGAAGAAGAATCTGAGTCCGAAAGGAAGGGGCGCGCCGTCCGCCAGATGTACGGCAACAATTTCGAGGCTATGAAAGCCTACTTTGCAGATGTGCTTGAATCCAAGAAGAAGGGAAAAGGGAACGCCGCATGACCAATCCGGGTAGTCATGTGGTTACTAAATTTTCCGACTTCAATACAAACAATTCCTTTTCCGTACTTAGCGTAGAATATGGTGAAGAAGAACATGAGTTCTTCAACACCCAAACTAGGACAATTTCTCCCACTATGTCATCCTCTTCTTTAGAAAACGAATCGGGGCCTGAGATCTCTCAGCTCGGCAGGTGTATTCCTATGCTTAATTCTGATTACAAAAAAGAAAAAAATATTACGCCTTCCACCCCTATTTATGAAACCCCGGAACGAATTGTCATTCGATCTCTTCGACCACGGCAAGAGATCAACTTGGATATTAAGATCTCTGCTTCGACCTCCAAGTATAGCATGCACGAAGCAAAGGCTCTTCTCGATTCTGGCGCAAACGGCGTCTTCATCGATTGAGTGTGGGCGCAAGAGAAGAAATTTCCTTTGACTAAGTTGGCGACATCCATACCCGTGTTCAACGTGGATGGGACCAAGAACTCCGCTGGGAATATTACGCATACCGCAGAACTAATCATCGACTACGAAGGTCATAGGGAAAAGATCACGGCTGAGGTAACCGATCTCAGCAAAACTCCACTCATTTTGGGTTACACGTGGCTTTCGAAGCATAACCCTGAGATCAATTGGCAGACAGGCGCTGTCAAGCTCACACGTTGCCCGCGGACCTGTTATTTATTGTCCGACCGACCCGTTTTCCTCCGCACCCTCGAAGAAAAGGAGTTAAACGATATGCCACTTATTTATGCACGCATCAAGAAACAGGAGATTGAATCTCCGAAGCCTAAAGAAAAGACCGCCGAAGAAATGGTACCTCAGCAATACCACAAATATTTAAAAGTCTTCTCGAAGCAGACTTCGGAACGCATGCCTGAGAGAAAGGCGTGGGACCATGGGATCGATACAAAGGAGGGTTTTCAACCCCGTAAAGGTAAGATCTACCCACTGTCGGAGACTGAACGTTTGGAAGTAGACGCTTTCATCGATGAACAACTCCGAAAGGGTTATATTCGACCCTCCAAGTCCCCTCAAACGTCTCCGGTATTCTTTGTTCCGAAGAAAGACGGGAAGAAACGTATGGTACAGGACTACCGATATCTAAACAAGTGGACTGTCAAGAACAATTATCCGCTCCCCCTTATCTCCCAACTCGTAGATCGATTGAAGGGATCTAAATTATTTACAAAAATGGACTTACATTGGGGGTATAACAACATCCGGATGAAAGAAGGAGACGAGTGGAAGGTGGCCTTCACATGTCATCGCGGATCCTTTGAACCCCTTGTTATGTTTTTCGGCCTATGTAACTCCCCCGCCACATTTCAAAATATGATGAACGACATTTTTGGCGATATGCAGGGAGTCGTGGTCGTATATATTGACGACATCCTAATATTCACGAAAACGGATGATCAAAAGGAACATGACAGGATCGTAATGGAAGTGCTTCGCAGGCTCGAAGAACACGACCTATTTATAAAACCTGAGAAATGTAACTTCTCAGTCAAGGAAGTCGACTTCCTTGGAATGATTGTCTCGTCGGAAGGTATCAAGATGGATCCTTCCAAAGTTAAAGCTATTACGGAGTGGCCTACACCCACTAACGTTAAGGGAGTGAGAAGCTTCCAAGGTTTGGCGAACTTCTATCGCCGCTTCATCAAGGATTACGCGCAAGTGGCGAGACTGCTTAACGACTTGACGAAGAAAGATTACGCATGGCGCTGGACGCCAAGAGAACAAGAAGCGTTTGACACGCTTAAGAAAAGCTTTACGACGGCCCCCGTACTCGCCTACCCCGACAACGACTGCAAGTTCAGGGTTGAATGCGATACTTCGGACTATGCGACGGGCGCCGTTCTATCCATAGAAAAGGAAGGGAAATGGCATCCGGTGGCCTTTTCCTCCCACAGTATGTCACCGGAGCAACGTAACTACCCTATCGCCGATAAGGAGATGCTAGCAATCATCACGGCGCTAGAGCAGTGGCGACACCACCTTGAAGGTACCAAGTTCCAGTTTGAGGTCTGGACAGATCACGCAAACCTCCAATACTTCATGAAGTCCCAGAATCTGAACAGGCGTCAGGCCCGATGGGCACAATACTTATCAAGATTTGATTATCTCCTAGTACGGAAGCCGGGAACTTCCATGGGAAAAGCCGACGCCCTTAGCCGAAGGGAAGATCACGCCATCGGCATCGAAAAGGACAACCACGATGTCGTCTTTATCCCCGCGGAACGTGTGCAGCGCACCAAAGTTACCCGTGTAAAAGGAGAAGAGGAGAAGATCTTGGAACGCGTCAGGAACGCGCAAATAAAGGGAAGCCTAGATGGCGATATGACAAGGTATTCGGTCGACGAAAGCGGCCTCATTACCTTACAAGGAAAATTCTACGTGCCTGAGGAGGGAAGCCTTCGTCAGGACATTATATCATTATATCACGACTCCACCTTAGCAGGACACGGTGGAGCAGAGAAAACCTTAGAGCTGGTCTCCCGATACTATCTCTGGGACGGTATTCGCACCCAGATTAAAGATTATTGTTCCCGGTGCGAACGATGCGCCCGGATGAAGCCGACCAACACGCAGCCTGGCGGCTTATTAAAACCAAACCCAATCCCGGAAGGCCCATGGCAGGACATCTCCGCGGATTTTATTACAGATCTGCCAATCTCCGATGGATTTGACACGATCCTAGTGGTCGTTGATCGGTTTTCAAAAGAAGTCGTGTTCATTCCCACGACCAAGACAATCACTTCGCTTGGTACAGCAAAGCTTTACCGAGACCACGTGTGGAAGCATCATGGTCTTCCACAATCCATTCTTTCGGATCGCGGTCCCCAGTTCGCCGCTCAAGTTATGAAAGATCTGGGAAAGATGCTGAAGATAGAGTTGCGGATGTCAACCGCATTCCACCCGCAGACGGACGGGCAAACGGAAAGGGTCAATCATGACCTTCAGCAATATTTACGTCTCTTTTGCGCCGAGGAACAGAATCGCTGGAGCGACTGGCTTAGCCTCGCGCAATTTAATTATAATAACCGAATGCATTCGGCAACGGGCAAGTCCCCGTTTACTCTCACGCAGTCTTACGCCCCCAGGATGGGAATAGAACCCACGGCCGCTAAAGCTCCGGCAGCTACGGAATTTGCC
The DNA here is from genome assembly GCA_038094755.1 of Caloboletus firmus. Taxonomy (NCBI): domain Eukaryota; kingdom Fungi; phylum Basidiomycota; class Agaricomycetes; order Boletales; family Boletaceae; genus Caloboletus; species Caloboletus firmus. The sequence continues at coordinate 6,573 of JBBPUO010000144.1, read as the reverse complement.
AAGGATTTTAAGCAAGTCTTAGAGGAGGCTCACGACAGTCTAGAGAAGGCGCAGGTCACCATGAAGAAACAAGCGGATAAACGCCGCTCTGACGTTATTTATGAAGTAGGGCAGAAAGTGTGATTGTCCACCGCAAACTTAAACTTGCGGCAAACGCGGCAATCAGCCAAGCTTACGGAAAGATGGCTTGGTCCCTACGAGATCACTAAATTAATCGGCACGAACGTGGTCGAGCTTAAGCTCCCTCGTTCTATGTCCATTCACCCCGTCGTTAACGTCTCACGTGTGAAACCGTATAAGGAAAGGTTGCCGGGCCAACGGGCAGATAAACCGGGACCTGCAGTAGTAACGGATGAAGGCGACGAAGAATATGAAATCGACTATGTCGTTGATTCTCGTTTGAAACGAGGAAATATCGAGTATTTAATCCACTGGAAAGGCTACTCAGACGAAGATCGTACTTGGGAGCCTGCAGGACACTTGAAGTCAGCCAAAGAGGCGATTTCGGACTTTTATTTAAAACACCCTAATGCACCGCGAAAGTTGCGGATGCTTCAAACGGACTTTGATTCTTTATTTAAACCATACGAGAACCTTACCTCTTCTTCAGGTATTCATTGGGATCGCCTGGAAGTCGACCCATAGAAGGGGGGTAATGTTATGGATACGATTTTTCCTTTTCTTTTATTTTTCTTTTCCACGATCACGTGACGTATCACGTGATTAACCCCTAAGTTAACGGATCACGAGACCAGGTCACATGACATCTCTGATGAGTAATGCGGCTGCTGTGCGCCCTTCTCACGGAATGGCTCTGCTGGGATCTGCTGTGCGATCTCTGGACACGTGTATTTAATCTCCGTCGACCCTGAGACCCTGAGGGTTCTTCTTCCTTTCCCACGTTCATCTCCGCGTGCTTCTCTTCTTTCTGATCTTCTCAGAAGACACGCCGCATTCACGTGTATTTAATTACCGTTACACTATAGCCTAACTCGTAATTACTCTCTCACGGCCTGCTGGTCCGTGCGCATGTCGTAGGTAGTATATATAGTGGAATGTCAACGCCCCAAGAACTCTAGTCAAGTTCTTGTCAGGATTCCCCTACTCTATCCTTGTCTCTAAGTCAGTATCTGGTGGTAACGGCCTAGTCTTTATTAGATTAGGGTCGCCAACAGCAAGTAAGGACATGGAATACTGCAGAGCTGCAAATGCCATTGATGGAGATGAATAAGGTGCATAAGTGAGGTACCTTCCCATTAGTGTTTTGGGAGGAGTTGGCATTCTTTATGAAGAAGGGTCATTTAAGTTTGTCCAGGGAAATTTGGTGGTATTGCATGAAATAGCGATCAATGCAATTGATTTGAGCCCCGCTATCAACAAGGGTGGTAGTGTTAATGACTTTCATTGATGGTGCAAATACAACTTGTATGGGGATTTACATGTTAGAGAATGATTGTACTGTTACACTGTCAATGCAAGGGAAGATATACATCAGAGTACCTTCCCATTCTAAAAACCCAAGGTATCTATCCCTTTGTCCTCATCATCATCTTTGATGTTAATCAACTTTGGGAGTTCTTTGGCCTTTTTCACCTTCTGAATCTGTTTCAGCTTGTCCTTGGTGATTGGTGTAATTGCAAAATAGGGGCAGGCAGAGCTAAGGTGGCTGGGTTTTCAGCATCTAAAATAAAGCTTCTTTTTAATGCACCACTTCTTTTCCTCTGGTGTCATTTTTCTCACTCATACAGCATCTACATCCATGGCATTGGGGTCTTTGGTCTCCTTAGATTTAGCAGGTATGAAATGGTGATAAGTCTCTCTAGAGGATTATTGTTTCTCTATCTCTTTAGCATGCTCCCATTGAGTATTAAAGTATGTTACCTTTTCATACCACTTGGAAATGGTGGCAAGTTTCTTATCCATGGTGATGATACAACACATGAGTCAGATGGGGAGCCCAGAGGAGTAATAACCAATGAGGACATTATCATCTGTGATTTGCAAGAGGGCAACCTTGTTTTTGAATTCTAGAATGTAAGTGTCAAGAGAGAGCTTCTTGGATATCTCCATGTTTGAGAGCCATGCTATGGCATTGGCAATAGTGTTGGTAGTTTTGAATGCCTTGTCAAACAAAGTGATAAAGTCAGTGAAGGTTCCAAGGTTAACATGTGCATTGGAGATGGCCTTAATGCAGAATGTCATGGCCCAGTCAATGGCTGTTCCTTTTGTCATATAGGATAAGGTAAATACAATTTGCTTGGAGTCATCATTATAGATATTTCGATTGATGTGAGATACAGCCAGGCTGAGTTAATCCAATTAGCCATGGTGGTGGGGGACCCATCATAATATTTGGGCACAGCAATGCAGAGTTCAGTAGATTTAGAGTGTAACAACATGGTGGGAAATAATAACATAGGAGGGGGAACTGGGGAAAGATGTGAGGAAATGGGTGTGGGATTGATGGGGAAATAGAGTGGTTAGGTAGTTACCAGAGTTGGTGAAGGTAGTGTTAGTGTCCTTGGAAGGCAAAGTGCAGCAGAGAGGTTATGTGAAAGGTCAAGAATAGGGTCAGGTGCCCTAAATCTAGGGTCAAGGGTAACATTTAAATTATCAGAGTCAGAAGTATTGGGGTTAGGATCCAAATGGGACTCAGGGATGTCTTTGTGGTCAGAGAGTTCCTCATTGCTGACACTTTCACAGAAGGACCTCTACCAGCTGTAATTGTCTGAGGACAATATGGTGAGAGACTATCTAAAAATAGCTCCTAGGATATATTAGATCTTTTGTTATGCCTGGCCTGGGTAAGGTCTGGCATAGACTCAAAAGCTGGGGTAAGTGGTTCAAGTGAGAGCTCAATGAAGAGATCCCAACAGGTGGTTGGGGACAAAGACTACCCTATAATAAATGGTTAAGGGTTCAAGCAAGAACTCAACAAGGAATGGCCAGAGATATATATGGCCCATAGTTACAAGGGCAGCATTCACTCAAGAAGTGGAACAAAGACTCATGGGTGAAGACAAATGGAAGTTAGATTGAGTAGATCTAATATGAGAAACACAGTAGTCTACTGGAAGGTTTATATAGGTAAAATGAAATGGGGATAACTAAGTGGCAGAAATGAATGGAAACAGAAAGAATACTTAGTTACCGTAAGGGTGCAGGGTACAGAAGAAGTTTAGAAGCCCTAATGTAGGGAAAAGGAAGCCCTGGGATATGGGATATGGAAGGCATTGGGAACCCTGGGGTACAGGGTATGTGGAACAAAAGAAAGCCCTGGGATAAGGGCATGGAGAAGATAAATGAAGATAAATGAAAATGGGGATCGGGAAAGATCCTGGGACAATCAAGAAGAATAAATGGGGTATGGGAGTGTCCAATTGTGTGACCTTGTAGAGTAAGAAGAATCATAGTAAGTGATGAGAAGAAGAGACAAGGGAAAGAGATAAAGAAAGAAGAAAAGAGAGAAGTTGTAACAGGTAAAGGGTATGGAACATGAGGCATGGAGATGAAAAATGTCAGGGAACAATGAGGCAGAGAAGCAAAGGTCCAAGGCATGAGGACAAAGGATGATGGTCCAAAGGTAAAAGTGGAAGAACAAGGTAAAGAGACAAGAGACAGATGTCTGATAGCAAGAGCATAGAGAGCTAGAGATGAAGAGATGAGAAACAGATGTCCAATAGCAAGAATGTGGTAAAACAATGGAAGACAGAGGTCCAATGGCAAGGATGCAGAGAGTGGAGCAATAGGTGATAAAGAAAAGACAAGTAAAGCAGAAAAAAAGAGTAGTTCCCCTGGCATAGGAACAAGTTGTAACAAGGAGCTTATAAGCTTATTGTCCATGTGTATACCCAATCATGATGTATTTTCTTCTATGTGGTTGAAATTTCCCTTCATATTGTTCCTTTGGTATATAGACATATGCTGGACAGCTGAAAGGTCAAAAGAAGATGAAATTTACTTGCTAGTTGAAGAAGATTTGATAAGGAACCTTTCTGTCAAGTCCAGAGATTGGGCTTCTTGCAGTGACATAGGCTGCAGTAGACATTGTGACAGTATTTCTCAATAATCAAGTTCTGAGTCATTCCAGTTCTGACAGTTCCAGTCCCAGAACAGTTATTCTGAATACAGATCTTGGAACCCTTCATTCCAAAGATATTTCAAGATTTTTTCCCATGCCTTCTGAGATTCTGAGACTATCATCTCAGAACCACTTCCAGAAGTGATAAGGAACTTTCCCATGCCCTTCTGAGCTCAGAATGCTCAGAATGCTCAGAACAAGTTTAGATCTTTTAACCTTTTCTTAGTCAATAATATCTTTCCTTTTCAGTATATATTACACATTATTTTTGGACCTGTTTACACTACTAATAACATAATACAAGTATGTCTCTGCCCACAGCATATATATACACTTTACTTACTCATATATACCTCAGTTGTTTACCACCATCTTAGGCAGTGGCTGAGGTGAGTTTTCTTTTTCTTCTCTATTTTACTTGTAGCTAATGTACTGTAGCTGGGCTATTTCTGCCCTTTTATTCAGATCCTGTCAGATTATGAGCCCTGTTGGTGCAAGCTAAATGGTAGCACTCAGTGATAGCTTGACTTTATCTTGCACATCTCTCAGTGCACTCCTGTTCTTCTCAGAACTCACTTCCAGCTCACTTCTATATCTTGAACACCTATACCATGTCTTGCTCAGACACTGTTCATACAGAGAAAATTCTCACTGGACCAAACAATCATGAAATTTAGAAGGTCCATGTCTTAGCAAAACTTTGAGCCAAAAAAATCTTTGGTATTATCACAGGAACAGATGTAAAGCCTGTTATCAGCTCATCAAGTGGTGCAGTACATGGGACAGAGCCTCTGCTGTCTCAAAACACATCTCAGCAATCTGGACAGTTAAAGCTTACCTTGCTGGAATGAAGTTCACAGTAGATGACAAGATACTCTCCTTCATTCTCTTGAACTCTCTTTCAAAAACTCCAAAATGGGAAATGTTCAAATCTTCTATCATAAACACAATAGAAGATAGTAAGCTTACATTTGACACCATCAAGACCTAGATCACTGCTGAAGACACATGGCTATTTCCTTCCAGACATTCCAAGTCTACTCTAAAAGCCTCTGGAAATCCAAGGTCCAGGACTTAGCCCTTAAATGCCTCTTCCTGGCATGAACACCACCTCTCAATGACCCATAATACTACTAAATGTATCACCTACAAGAAGTGGGTCTCAGAGCTTAGGAAAGGAGGTTTTAGGAAGTTGAAAAAAGGGAAGAAAAAGGCAAACATTGCAGAGGACCCTCTGGAAACTGCAAATATAACTAGAGAGCATGTATCCTGGTCCACAATGAGACATGTCCATGTTTACTTGTTGTCTGAACCAAAAAGCAGTGGGAGAAACACTCTAGTCATTGACTCTGGAGCAACTTTACATATGGTTCCCCACTGGTCTTGGTTCTGAATATACCATCCATTATACTCTTCCTATCTGGTAACTCTCAGAGATAACTCAAACACTATGGCCATAGGAATTGGAACAGTCCCAGTTATGTCCCAAGTCTCTGGAACCAACTATAAGATAGTTCTATCCAACATTCTTCTAATTTCTAAATTCCAAATCTCTCTTATTGCTGTAAACCAACTTGCCTCTGCTGGTCTTTTCACTGTGTTTCCAGCAAGTTCTGAAATGTGCTATATTCAGAAGCATTGGAACACTATACTTGTTACTACTCAAGAAAACAAGCTATACCATGCAAGAGTTACTCCAAGTGACCAGAAGGAGGCAGCATATGCCACCATAGATATAAACCTTCTACATTGATGCCTGGGTCATGTTTCTGTTCACTGGATCTAACAGATGGTGAAAAATGGTTAACTTTAAGGAATAGACATACTCAGTGGTTCACCAACATTTTGTAAAGCATGTGTTCTTGGAAAGATGAAGAAACTGCCATTTGAACTCCAAGATAGATCTCATATTACTTGCCTACTTGAAATGATCCATACTGATATTGGAGGCCCTATCACTCTGAGATCCTGGGAAGGCTACTGATTTTGGATTGTTATTATAGATGACTTCAGTTGCTTTACTTGGGTCTACTTTATGAAACACAAAAATGAAGCACTTGGAATCTACAACCAGTGGAAAATGGATGTACAAACACTTCTTCAGACTAAAATAGGACAAGAAGATTTCTTGGAAGTCTATGTTAAGTTTATTAGAAGCAATGGAGAAACCAAATATACCAATAGAGCATTCCAAGATCAGTTCTGAACTGATAGAACACTTCATGAAATCTCTGCTCCATACACTCCAGAATAAAATGGCCTTGCAGAATGAATGAACCAAATACTATTCACTCTTGTGAATACCATGCTTGTTATGAATATACTTTTTCTTTTCTTTTTATTCTTCCTTTTCCACAGTCACGTGACGTATCACGTGATTAACCCCTAAGTTAACGGATCACGAGACCAGGTCACGTGACATCTCCACTGAGTAACGAGGCTGCTGTGTGCCCTTCTCATGGAATGGCTCTGCTGGGATCTGCTGTGCGATC
>JBBPUO010000143.1:6693-26627 GCA_038094755.1 Caloboletus firmus | reverse complement strand
AACGCTTGAGGAATGCGGATGATGAGTTATCGGAGCTGTTCCCAGAACCGCCACCCAAGCACCACATTCATATCATAGTAGGTACGTAGCTCATGCGACCCAAGCATTGAAGCCGGATTCGATCGAGTTCAAAACGTGCGTGTGTTGACATACCGCGTTAAACAAGCCATAAACAACCGAGTTGTAGAATTTGTAGAACAACAATCGGCAGAAATGTACGACTCTAAGCAATTGATCCTGATTCTTGTTCTACAGATACGCCATACTTGGTGATCGTTTGTTGGTTACGGAGCACCACTTCCGATGCCAGATCTCGAGTTTCAATCCGAGCGAATGCAACTTTGGATGAACTTAAAGATCGCATCAGGGAGGCCAATTCGAAGCTTAGAGATGTGATCAACAAGCATATACGCTTATACAGGATATCGGGAGATGAGAATGAACTTCGGGAGAGTCTTATCAAGACGGGTGACGGCGAACTACTCCAAGGGGCCACACTGCTGCCCAATTTCCTGGGTATGCCAGTTCTCAACCCTTTCTATGTCGTTGCCGAAGATATCAGCAGCACCCGTAAGTTGACTGTACGGCCTCGTATTACTTTTGTTGTTATGACTGATTACGCTTCTGTCAGATGACCGTACAACTCCGCTGCAAGTAGGGGAACAGAGTGATACGTTAGCTTGGCTGACTGAATGTGAGAGCTTCGTCGTTTTCTTTGTGACCCATTGATTAATGTTGTTCAAACAGCATTCATGCGTACTATTAATATGACGTTCAAAAGCCCCACCCCTTCCCAAGCTGCAAAATCGAGCGGGTATGCCAAAATTCAATCTGGCGAACAGAAATTGTTAGATTGTCGTAGCACTGCAAGCAATCCAGTCAACACGGTGGCGCCTCCTATCCAGTTGTTCAGCCTAGCGTTCGCATACTTCTCCAGCAACGCATTCAATCCTGACTACGACGTACCTGATGACTTCGTCCTCGGTGTCCGGGACCTCGTGGTTCAATTCGCTCTAATCAATCCTAGTGAAAATGCTCGTCGGTACCGTCTCGAATCGGTTTTACACCAGGCCATCGGCCGCCCTTTCACGCGTATCCACAACTATGATAGAACCGCTCCAGATGTCGTGGCGGCGAGTTCATGCAGGGAGTTACCGGTGTGTCTGATCGTTGGCGAGGAGGATAATGAGTTCGGCGACGGGGGGTCAGACCCTTCAGTTCAAGCCGCCTTCTCGTATCTGCGTTTATTCAACCTACCGAAGGTAATGATGTCCATCTCACATCCGTTTTCTTCTGCTTTGTTGCTGATCCCTTGTTCGCGCAGAATAGACAATGGTATCTGAAATGCTGCTGCCCTGCTTTCATCGTGGCGCATGCTGGTCCATGGCTTACGATTATGGGTGCCATCTTCAACGCAAATTGCGTCGTCCAACGACTCGCAGACTTTCTCTGGGTTCCTACCCATTCTACCCATGACGACGACCAGTGCGGCCGAATTGCGCGCGTCTTCTATGCTCTCAAAGAGTCAATCGCGCACTTAGATTCATGGTACAAAACCCTACCAGATGTAGCATCTCTTAACCCTTCGAATCCTGTTACCCATCCCCACCCTCGGTCCTTCCGCTCTCCCAATACATACTGGTGTGATGACACCCCGGTTAAATTTAAATACCAAGAACCACTCGAAGTAAACGTCTCGTGGTAACTTATCGCGCTAGAACCACCGAGGGCAACCCAAAGGACATCGTCGTCAAGTTCGTCAGCTCATACGGTGTAGATGCGCACCGAAAGATGATGTCAGCTGGCTTCGCACCACAGCTCCTTTACTACGGACCGATCAATGGGACCCTTGACATGCCATCGTATGGAAAGCTACGTATGGTCGTGATGGAACACGTGGAGGGGTTGACGTTCGAAGATGCGTCAAAAGAAAGGGAACTTCGCCCAAGATTGGAAGCTGATCTCTGCCGGGCTTTCGAGGAGCTTCATAGTGCTGGTTATGTGTTCGGCAACCTTCGAGGGCCCAGCATCATTGCCACGCCAGAAAGGACATCCACCATACAGCTGATTGACTTTGACTGGGCTGGAAAAGAAGGCGAAGTCAAGTACCCGGTTTCGATTTCAAGCTCTATTGACCGGCCAGCGGGGGTGCATGGGCTGGCGTCCATCCGGAAGGAACATGACCTTGCTATGTTGGACTCTTTGGCTTTGGCCAAGCGTAGGAAAGTGGCGTAGTCATTCTTCTCTCCGTGCCACTTCCTCCTCCCGTGGCTGGTCTGCTTCGAAGCTGAGCTTGGCGCCGGTTTTTCACCCTCCCACCGCGCCTTTTAAACTCAGCAGGCAGGACATAAATGGAAATAAAGAATAAAAAAACTCAACAGCAACCCAGTTGTCTCGTTTCCCTCGCATTCTCCTGGGTTCCGGAGTATCCTAGGTCCCCGGTGGTTGACCTGCGAGGTGGTTTTTTCCCACCCGCCCCAGCAGCTCACCACGCTGTCGCCCACTTCCTCGTCTCGCATCTCATCGTTCTCCCGTACATAGCTCGCCGTTTCGATTTTGTCCGTACATACTACACAAATCGATCTTCCGCGTGTCCCTCCAGCCACTGGTCCCCAAGTATCAGCCAAAGAGTGACAGCCTAGGGGCAGTATTTCTGTTAGACCAAGTGAGGTCTTATGCACATGTTGTTCTTCATTTCAGCCATAAAGCTGACAACTGCCTTACATATTCAAACAGCATCCATATGCCCTGTTTTTTTTTTTTTGAACAAATACTTCAATAAGGATTTCTTCCATGCTGTTTCTAAAGTTCTCCCATGATATATAATTGTAATAGTGCAGTGCAGTGTAGTAGTCACGCTAAAGCCAAAACACGTAACATGTGCATCGAACGAAATAACTTACTGAGCTGCGAGAGCGACAACACAAGGCAAGAAAAGACAACACTGATCAAGCACGTTCCAGCGCTTGCACTGACCCCCTCAAAAAAATCCAAAAAAAAAAAAGACCGTACATGCACTATCGACGCAAGGGTAGATCTCCAGGCATGTTGAAGTGAACCTAAACTCTTTGAAACATCTCCCAACGGGGCTTTCATGTCTCCCGCCGCCTCTTGATACGGCCCCGGCTTTCGCTATACCCAAAAAAGGTGATGTTGAGTCCAACACGTCAACCATTACCCCCCAAAAAAACAAACGAAAAAACGCACGCAAACGCCCTATTCTTTCGTTTACGACTCTCCTTTTTCATCGCATTCCTCGCCAACTTGCGTTTCGCAGCTGCCTCGGGGTCCGTCGTCGCCTGCGCCACACACACACACCGTATGTGAGCATGTCATGTATGATGCTGATGGGGCCCTCTCCCCCAAACGAACAAACAACGTACCTTGCTCACCCGTGCAACCCGCCGCGCCTGCTGCACGCTTACCACCCCCTGTCGAATCCGATTATATGCGTTCGCGAACACTGTCGTGCCCACTTTGGCTTGGACGAGGTCCTGTAACTCGATCGCAGCCGTCTTGAGCTCCTCTACACCCCAAGGAGACATTAGCAACACCGTGGTTAATGATGAAAGAGCACTGAACGCCCAACGTACCCATCCCCGAATCCCGGATGGTGTCTTCCTCAGTGATGCGATAGACAGGCGTGAGAATGTGTGGCAAAAACCGCTCCAGCTGCGTCGCATCCATATACGACGTCATCGCCGCAAAGAAACGCAGCACCGATAACGGCGAGAGCGCCCAGTTTGCCTGCAGTTCATGAACATCAGCGAAAACGCCGGTCAGAATATGAAGTGGTAAACAGGAGAGAGAGAGAGAGAGCGAAGGTAGAAGGACACCACGTACCGGAGCGGTCGATCTGTTTCGTCGTGCGGTCTGTGCAGATCGGGCTTGATACGAGAGCTTGGAGAAAAGCCAGGGCAGCGCGTCGGATCCTCTCTTCTTCGGACCCTCCTCTTCCCCATCTCGTTCCTCCTCTTCCCCGTCATCATCCCCATCCCCATCCCCATCGCCGTCGCCATCATTTTCGCTCTCCTTCCCCTCCTCAGCACTGCCCCCACTCCCGTCCGACGACTGCACCACAAACCACTTGCCCACGAAAAACAAGTTCTTCACCGCCTGCAACGCCACGGGAGCCTCCACGTTCGGGCTCTTGAGCAACGCACCCATTTTGTCCGCCACATCCCTCATATCCGCGTGCGTCAACACCCCCTCAGTACCGGTCCCGGCACCCACGCCATCCCTCGTCACCGCCGTCGTCGGCGCCGCGAAGAGCACCCCAAGCAACCGACACGCTGCGCTGCGCACCCACGCATGTGGATATGCGAGCAGCTGGACGACGGTTGCCCACCGTACCTTGCCGGGCTCTGTCGTCACCTCCGGAAACACCTGCAGCACTTTGGCCAGCCCCTGTAGCATCTGGTAAGTTGCGCGCCACTCCCCATCCCCATCCACGTCCATCTCGCCGTCGCCTTCCCCGCCCTCAGCCACCCCTGAAAGCAACGCACAACTACTCTCCGCAACAGCCGCCAAGTCTTCCAAAATTCCATCGAGATACGGCACCGCCGCACGCTGCAACGCATCCACAACGAGTCCATACACCTGCACCGCAACGCTTCGTGACGTTTCATTTTCCCTCTGTACCACCCACGCATGTAAATGCCCCATCACCGTCCGCTCTAATAGTGATTGTTGCTGTTGCTGTTGCTGTTGTTGTCCTGATTCTCCTTGCAACCGTCGCACGAGCACCTGAATCACCCCCGCAGCAGCTACTCGACACGGTTTCTCCGCATCGTTGGCCATGCACAATACGAGTGCCACAAAGAGCATCTCGGCATACTTCACCATCAGACCCATGTCAAACTTGGTGACGAGCGCGTGGAGGAGCTCGAGGACGCTCGATCGGCCCGAAGCGTGCTCGTATGACAGGTTTCGCGCAAAGAAGGCGAGCGTCGTCTGCAAACGCCCCGCGCCCTGCGGGTAGTCGAGCAAGAACTGGAGGAGGAGCGACCGTGCGGATCCGCGCGTGTGCGATGACTGCGACGTGACGAGGATGGACGACACGGTCGTCATGAGATCATACAACTCGGGAACGACAAGCCTGCGCGCGACAATCGCGCGTAAAAGGGTGAACACGCTCGCTTGTCGACTCGGCTCTTCGAGGTCCGGTAGAAGGAGTTGGAGGAGGAATAGGAGATCGTCTTCCTTGACATTCGAGGTCGGACATTCCCGCAGGATCGTCGCGAGGGACTTGAACGCGGTTTGAGCCACCTCGGACTCGGCACTCCCGACGGAACGGATGATGGCAAGAATCTGGCGTGACATGAGCGGCGCTGATAAAGGAACAGCCTTCAAGGGACATTGGAGTATACAAGGAGCAGCCTTGAGAGCTTCAACGATGACAGCCTCCGATTCAGCATACAACGTGTTCCCGATCAAGTTCACGAACGGCTCCAGTCTCGCCAACAGCTGCGCATCGTGCAGGTCAAACCGTGACCGCCGATAGGCAGTCATGAACAGATCGAGTCCAAACACGACGAAGCTAATCAGACAAAAAATTTATCAGCCTCAACGTGCATCCACCGCAAGTGCGGCGCAGACCGACATACCGATACGAATTATGCGCATAATAATCGTTGTCGGCCACGATCTTTCGTTTCGTCTCAACGATGCGGTCATTCTTTCGCCTCCTGCCTTTCATCGGTGTCACCTTTCTCTCCGCCTCCTGTAAAAACTTGGCATTCTGGCTGATCAGCGTATGACACAGCACCAACAATGCTGGCAGGTCCAGACGCGGGTTCGCATTGAGCCCACTCGCGATCCGCCGAAGCACCTCGTCTACCTGCTGCACCGGCTTAGCCGAATTCGTCACCTCCATCACAGATCTGAGCGGCAACAACAGCGCACTGATTCGACTCGGCGATACGTAGCGCGCAGTGAGCGCGAAACAATTCAAACCCTTCGATGCGCTCCCCTTGACCTCGCGCATCTTGGTCTTGAAATCTTCGTGTTGAACATCCTTACCCGACTCGCCGAACACGACTTCGGAAGCGACGTGCGCAACGTCATCGACACACTGGTCGAGGTCGTCGAATGCGGCGTCGGCGCGGTCAGGGGAGGTGACGTAGGTCAGTAATGCGTGCGTGACGTAGGCGAGCACGTGGAGCTGCGGACCACGCAACAGCGCTCCTCGAAGCTCGCGAAGGGCCAGTGGGAGATACGCAGGACCCAACACAACAGCAATCCGACACATCGTCTCGCGAACGAGGTCGCGCGTCTCTTGGGATCGACTACGCAGCGCCTGACTCAATACAGTCAAGAGCTTCCCGATCTGCGCTTCTTTCGCACTGGCTGGGAGATGCAACGCGACGTTGGCGATCCCGAGCGCGACGGGAATGCGGAGGCTGTCCTCGTTCTCGTCCCGGTTCTCCAGGTAGCCGAGTAACGCTGGGAGCAGACGCATGTTCACGGCGTCGGATATTTTTTTCACGTCCGCGGAGGGAGCGCCAGGTAGTAGTTGGATCTCGGTCGCATTCTCCTCCTCTTCCAGCGCCTCACCGTCCACGATAACAGCCTTATCCGTTTCCTGGAATGCTTCCTCCATCGAGAAATGAAAGTTTTCGAGAATGGCAACCAGCGTGCGCACGTGCACGCGGACGGCCTCGTCTTTGTCCTTGGAACTCCGAACATACTTTTGAGCCAGGTTGTAGTAGGCCGACCACTGTAGTTGCTTCGCGATCCGGCCTAGCGTATTGATCGCTTCGGCCACGAGTAAATGGTCAAGCGACGCCGTCGAGACAATGTAATGCTCCACGAGCGGCACGAATATCTCCACCAATGTTCTGCCTCGCAAGTACCCTTCCTCACATTGTTCGCCAAGCCGTCGGAGTGCCCTTGTCCGTCGATGAATCTGGATGTGGTGGATGTTAGTGAAGAAACTGGCTTCGTCATCACCGCCTGCCAGCAAGGGCCGCATCTCTTGAAGGAACGCGATGCGTTCACATTTGAGTACAGCGTGTGCGATAACGCCGAGGGCTTCAGCACGGACGAGCTCCATCTTTGATCGCAACGCGTTCTTGAGTGCAGGGAGAACGGTACGCATAAAAATCGGCTCGGCTTCGGTCGCAGGTGATGTATCGGAGGCGACGACGCCGACGAAACGGCGGAGCGTAAACGCGGCGTTGTTACGAATGGCGAGTTCCTCCGGGTCTTGAACGAAATGCAGTGCGTTGTACAATACCGGCAACCAATCGCGATGAGAGAAGGTGACGTAGCGCTCCTCATTGAGCGTCGTGAACGCCACGAGTCGACGATCGAAATCGGGTTCGTTCACCCGTTTCGTAGAACATGCATTGAGGGACTCCAACAGCGAAGCGAGAGCTTGAAGACTGGGGTGGATGATCGCGAGTTGGTTGAACGTCGACGTGAGCGCGGTCCGCGCGCTGTTCGAACGGAACGTGAGGAACAAGTGAGACAGCAGCTCGTAGACCCTTCCAAAGGTCGGCGATGCCGCATCCGACAAGTCGGGCACCAGCGCAAGCAGGTTATTCACGATTGTCAACAGGTTAACCTTGGTCTTTTCGGGGACCACCTTCCCTGGCTTGCGCAACAGAGGCGAGAGCAAGCCCACGAGGACGGACGCCTGTACCGGGTCGGCGATGTGATGCGCAACTTGAGATAGTACGTTGATCTGGCGCTGGGCGAGGGGACTGGACAAGTGTTGGTCGCCTTTGGTCCGTTCGACGAGCGTAGTGAGATTCCCAAGCAGGATTGAGATATGTGGCTTCACAATGCTTTGTGCAATCGCGTCATCCTCGGAAGAGAAGGCGAGTAAACGATCGACAATATCAAAAACGTGCGTCAAAACAGCAGGCTTGACATTCGTGGCGACCAAGCAATCCAAGACCTTGGGCAGAACACGATCGTCGTAATCCACCAGATAACGGGCGTACTCCGGTCGGGACACCCACTGGTAGAATACATCAAGCAAGGCCGACGGCGCTTGGGTGTTTTGTTGGTCCAGGAGAGCAAGCCGCGGTGAGATGATAGCTTTAAAGGATGCACGCAAATACGGCGCGTAGTCGAAAGAGACGGGATTGCGGAAAAAGTCGGCCAGTCGCCGTAACCCTAGTTGCCGAATGGAATGTATCGTCTTGGTCGGCGAACCCTCGTCAACGTTTACATCAGCTTCTACATCAGCGTCCTCTCGATCCTCATCCTCCGCTTCCTCTTCCCCTTGAACCTCACCAACACCGCTTGCAACGTGTGCCTCAATTTTCTGCGATCCCCCTGATCGGGCCTGCGCAGATGCGAGGAGGTTCAGGGCGGTTCCAAGAAGGGGAGGCCAATGGGCCATCACCCTCGGCCCGAGGTGCCTCAATACTTCGCCCAACAAAATCAAAAACCCAACCTGCTGCTTCAGGGACACGCTGAAAGGTACCTCGGCCAACACGAATTCCCCATCCTCCCACGCCCGACTGCTTGACCTCGTCGGTTTCAGCATCAGGTCGACAAGTAGTCCGAGCTCATCCTCCGAACACACAGCGAGCGCGCTGAGCACCGCAGTTCTTCTGTCCCCTCCTCTCGTACGTCCCCTCCTCTCGAGCATGATACCAAAGAGCAGGCGAATCGTGACGTCCACGAACATGGGTCGATCTGTGGCATCCAGGGAAGCCAAGTCGACATGCGCGAGTTCGTCCCGCCATAATGTATCATCGAGGAGATGTCGAAGTGTCTCCTCATGCCTCACGAGATTGGGCAGCTTGTACGTAAACACACAGCTAAGTGCTACCGTTTGCAGTGCACGGTCGGGGTGGGATAGGAGGGTACGGTAGAGGGCAAATAGTGTCTCTGTGGAGTGGAGCGCCTTGGGGTTGGTGAATTTGCTGAATAGTGTAAGCCATGCGTTCATTTTGTAGCGGGGAAGACTACTCGAAACTGTGTCATCGTTGACTGCTATCGACAGAAAGAATGGAACGAGTTCGCGGTTGTGTTTCTCTGCAAGCGATGAACATTGTCCAAGCGTTAACAGCAACTGCGTCTCGAACTGAACGGGATCGAATCGGTCAGAGGGTTTTTGATCCTATTGGAAGGACGATAATGATGTTGAACAACAACCCCTCGAAAGACGGGCACCATACACTTACAAGGATGATAGCTTTCCGGTCATAGTCCTGGTCCATCCAGCTCGAGATCACATTCCTCACTCTGTGTGCAGCACCATCTCTCCACGTTCGTTCCTCTTCCCAAGGGTCGTCGTTCGCGTTCAGCTCAACGTTCTCGTTCAACCACTCAGGAAGTCCACAAGTCTTCGCCACTCTGGTAACCGCTTGCAACTCGTCAAAAAGGCATGCCCAAACAGAATCTCCAAACCGCTTGGCCAAGGACGAGAGTGCCTCGGCAGCCGGCGACCATAATGGTCGTAAATTGACCTTCAGCTGCGCTATAGAGGAATGACCAAACGGGTTCAAACAGAAAGAAGACGGAACTCACAGATCAACCATCTAATACAAAGGTCAGTGGCCAGTGGTTCATCATCCTTGATCACCTGTCCAATGCGACCGATTCGCAATACCCGTTCGCGCACTCCCTGAACGTCCAGGGAGACCTCCTCTCCCTGTAAACACCGCTTCAGCACGTCTTGTTCGCCCGGAGACGATTGTACCAGCTTTGAGGAAAGGATTTTGAGCGCACTAAGACGCAACGATCGCGAATGCGATATGATGCACATCCGCAAGTGCAGGTATAGCTCCGAGAATGACAAAATGTCTGATGTCGGCGGGCTGGAAAGAATCGCCGTCAATACGTCTTCCTCCAGAAAGAAAGTGGTCGCCTTACCTCGATTGTACGAGACCTACTAAACCGGTCAGGGCACACTGAGACCATGACCACCGTTGCACAACTGTCCTAATCCACCCCGCCAAATCGACCTGTTGTCTCCACGATGCGTTCTTTGAACCCGCAAGGGCGTGCATGCATGTCTGTAAAACCCAGGCTACGTTTACATGGGACGTATTCCATGAGGCCTCCGGGTCAGGCGCATCTAGCATGCGTTGGATCATCCCCACTAATAATGCTGGCATCTTCTCGACGTAGACGGATAACGACAGGAGGTTACGCAACTCATCTACATCATCCGGGTTGAGCTCCCAGCGGGACAATCGTTCACAAACCCAACTATCGATGGTACGTCTCCACACGATATCCGTATCCCCGAGTTTGTCGGAATACCTCAGGCTTGCAAACAAGCGTAATGTCTGCTTTGGTTCTGTAGTGAGGAGCTCACCGGTGGACCTAAACAAGGCAGGTAGAGCAACAAGTTTCCATCCTCCCCAAGACAGCTCGGAGAGAGCACCGAGAAGCGAAACTCCAAACTTGGGTACATTGAGAGCTTCCGTAATGAATAGACGTCCAGTGGTCATTGCCATGGACATGTCTCCTGCTGTGAGGACCGTGATTGAAAAGTTGAGAAGAGCGGTCTCGATCAGAGGGCGAATTTGAATGTTCGGTAGAACGGAAGCCAATTGCGACAACTGTGGTGCTTTGAACGCGGAGTTAATAGTGATAAGACGCGGTAAGAAAGGGACGAAGGAACTCACAAGACAATCGAGATCCCCGACGGACACTGCAAACGACACTGATCAATTGCAATATACGGCGAAGACGCTCCACTTCTTCGTCATTTGATGGCGATTGACTGACAGCGGTCAGGAATCGAGCTATGAGTATCTCAGCGATGCCAGAGAACTGCTCAGCACCCTTGCAATGGTGAATGATAGAAGTGAGTGTGCGCCGTAGGAGCGTATACAGGAAATCGGGAGTTTCGCAACTCAGGTAGCAGTCGATCAATGGTTCCATTATCGAAGGTGAAGTCGTGTGGAGAGTCGAGGAGACAGACTGCCAGGTGTGACGGGAAGGGGATCAGTATACTGGAAGCCCGAAAGCGAGGAATGCTAACTTTGCAGGCAAATACAACCATCCAAGCACTGGCGGTTTCTACACCATCAAGATTGTTTGCCATGAGGAGAACTGCCATTTCCCGTGCGGAAGTCTTTAAGCGGCGTAGTACAGATGCCCAGATCTCGGCGGCGGCACGCTGCACTTCGGGATTACAACTAGGTAGGACAGCATGGAAGGAAGACCATGTTTGCTGCAAAAGCTCCAAGTGTATAGAAGGCACGAGAAGGTACCTAAAAAGTCCCGACAACGTCGCTAGCAGCGCCGTAAGGGCGGGAGTTGCGATGGGACGGGGAAGAAAAACGAGGAGCTTGGTTAATAGGTCAGCATAGACGGGCGACAGAGTTGTACGAAGGTCATGTGCCAATTTCTGGAGAAGGCTGCAAGTCCGTGAGCGAGGAGGATATGAGTAAACAACGGTTTGCATACTCGAGAAGTGCCCGCAATGCCTCGTCATCAGCAGCATCTACTGCGGTCATCCATAACTCCACGATGTCTTTCCAGTTGTGCAAGAGGAGAGGCATGGAAAGAGACTGTGGATCGGCCTTGTTTGCGAATTGGATGAATGACGGAGATAGATTTAACTGTCTCCACTGCTGAAGCGACACATAAAAATGTGACTCGTTGTCCTGAAATGTGTACGTGACGTTTGAACATGAGTTGTACGAGGTTAGAGAAACGGGATCAAGAACGTACCGCTATATCATGGTCAAACTTGGTGAGGTCCAGCGCAGACGGCAGGTGAACATCTTTTAATGACTCTGCATACGATTGATGCTAGGAGGCTATCCATAAGCCTTGTGGAAGAGATTGGCGGACGAAGACAGACCTTGAATCGTTTCACGCGATGTAATACTTCATCTTGATCCAAGACTGGGGGAGGTTCCATGTCATGAGCTGGGGACTGGTCGAGTTGTATGGTCCGGTGCCAAAGGCTTGCCTCAAGTTGGCTACTCGACTTTTCCTATCGCTGACTAAGCATGAGCGTTCAAAAACGCCATCTCCCAACAAGCACTGGCCTGGCGTAGAACGTAAGAAAGGCCACCCTTCCGGTCTGCGGCGTCGACTCGCCTAGTCTAGGACACGCACGTCGAGTACGTAGATAGGAGGGAAACGTGTCTGCCGGCCCATTAGTGAAAATAAAAGAGAGAGAGGCAGGAAGGACGGAAGAACTGTCGTTGAACACGACCGTCTTTCGAAGCCAACCCCGGTCAGTGCTACATAGTCGCGCTGACCCCCGCCATCAAGCGAATCCCGATTCAAAACAACGTTGATAGATCCGTCGTACGCGACTGGCTCGCCTGTCATGCCCTTCGACGACGACGACGACAATCATCATCCCCCTGGCGTGACCATATCCTCGGCAACTGGCAGATCGCCATGATTCAGATCGCACACGCAAAATTGCTCTCCACCAGCCTCACAGACATGCGCCTCACTTTCCTCCGTGACGGCCTCTCATGGCTCACTCACCAAGGCATGTCCATATTCATCCCTACTCGCTTCGCTGACTCCCTCCAGATCTCACCCTCCATTAGCTGCTTTATCAAGTTCCTACGCCGCAGTAGATATCTTTGTCCTTTTGAACTGGTCCTGTGGCCCTCTCTACACTACCTGTCTCTCTGCTTCGCCAGACTTTCCCCGACGCATGGCCTGTCCTCACTGGCATCCTCGCTACCCTCCTCGATCTCCAGTTCAATCCTTCCATACGATCGAAACCCACCATGCAGAAAAGCGCGCTTGTCCGCACCCGCAGGACACTCCAATCTGCCCCAGAACATCTTCGCCCGCCCATGTTCACGCTGGTCACTCACGCAAAGTCGAGCCAAACACCCCTCGTCTACCTTGCTCTTCTAGGCACAGTTGTCGATGTCACGATTCGCCTCAAAAACGTCAGGGACAAATCTCCGAAGCAAATCCCTCTATTCGTCAAGATGAGCGTCCATCGTGCACTGTTCTACGCTTTCCTATACGACTTGGCTCAGGAGGGTATCGTTAACCTATATACGATTCATCTCATATCCAAAATGACGGTCCCTGGACATTGTTCCGTACGTCTCCTCACCAACATTCGCCATCCAACTCATCATTTGCAGAACTCACTTTATGACTTTATACGTACCGATGTCGGTCCTGAGAACCTTGCCACCTCAATCTTACCGACGATGGAAAAAACCCTTCTTCGTTCTCCAGAATACTCACTCAGTGGTAGGGTACCCTGCGCATACATCTGTTACCTCCCTGACGTTCTCCAGCCATTCCCGAGTTTTTGGTCGCCTATTCACACCGCTTCGACGTACCCACTCTCAAAAAGCTCCTCAGCGCCTCTCTCAACTCCGCCAAGTCAGGTAACCCCACCGTGCGCACAAATGCCTCGGGTCTGTTCAAAGCCTTGGTGCCCGAATCTCCCCCAGAGTTCCCAGAGACCGCCGCCTCCGAGATACTGACACTCCCACCGAAAAGACGACAGGGGTCGATCACCGGGTCACGCTATACACGATGCTCACGATGATCCCCGAGCACGACGTCGCGTCGATGACGCTTGTAAATGCTCTCCCAACGCTGATGGTCAAAGAAACCAATGATATCGCGGTGTCGCTTCTCGTGCGCGTGCTTCCGACCCACTTGAATCACCAGTTTGCTTGCAACACCCCCATACCGCCTGACGTTGCCACGCTCATTGCCAAGGGGATGAAGATGAACAGTGTCAAGCCGGCAATGAACCGAGCGATCGTTAGTGTTATCGGTGCCGCGCTATGGGGTCTCGAGTGGGTGTCTGAATCGATCAACGATACCACCAGGGCCTTTGCGACGGCGATCTCTGGTGCATTGGAAGGATGTATCAAGACGGTGAGCGCGAATCCCCTCGGGACTGCTGCGGATCCTCTGGAAGGCTACGTCGCCGTGGCCGCATTATGCTTGGTCCATTGGCCGCTTCGGGCGTCTTCGGTATGTTTGTATTTTTATTTTACATTTCGGCAGTCACATCGCTTCCGTCACGTCTCGGATCTTCGACTGACGTTCAATGCTGGCATCGTTTTGTTTTTCATTTCCATTTTTATAGTAATTACTCGAAGGAAACTCCTCATTCGTGTCACGCCGCAGTCCGAATAGGGCTCGTCGTAACACATGGCGACCTCTATCTATCACTTGTCGAATCTAATAGACATCGACGTACGGCCTCTGTCTGTCTGGAGTCGTCTGTCCGTCTCAGCTAAGTGTTACATTACCTCAACACCCCACTCTCTTCAAAAGCCGCACATCATGACTTGCAGCGGATGCATTCTCAGCTTGTCCTCGCAGCCACTCTCTTACCAATGCAGTCGAGCTTCTAGAACAAGAACGTGGTGTCTTTTGGAGCCAGTTCATTCGCCTCCGCTCCCCGCTCGACGATGTCATTACATCCGGCCCAGCAGGGAGGATGTTAGCAGACTAGCTCACGCAGCTGACTTTGCGCATTCGCAATGCCATTAATTCGCCTGGTATAGATCAGCATGATCAAGTGCGTAATCTGAATCTTGAACTGGAAAGAGTTGTGACCAGTATTCGCGAGTTGCCCAGTCTCTCACGTTTCATCCGCCCCCCGCGTTTCACCGATCTCCTACAGGGATCCTGTTCATATTCCATTGTTAAATCATACAGGGACATGTTCAAGAACTATCATCGAAGCTCCATAAAGTGACTATGTACGCAAAGGCAACGCAAGTGAGGTGAGGTCTCGGCCTTATCTTACGGGAAGTATGGAAGAGGTTATTTCCCCCATTGTTGACTTTCTTCAGACGACATGTCCATCTCAATCACGCATCTGATGGGGTCCCACTGCCAAGTTCTTTTCCATTCCCCTGCACGTCGCCGGTCCGTATAGGGAGGGCCAGCAAAATCTTGCTGATGTCTACATCTCGTCATACACCCCCACCCTTACTGCCTTCATTCGTGCCAGACGCCACGATCCCTCGCATTCCGGAACAACAACGAAACGCTTCGTTGCATTAGGTCAAGCAAAAGCCAGAGGCGAGAGGGAACTTGTTTCGGTCAGTGCCGAATTTGCCAACATTGGTCGGCGTGTTGGCCTCGCCACATTCACACGTATCGAGGGTCTGGAATGCTGCACTGACCGAGTCATGGAAGAACTTGGCAGGAACGACTGGGTGCACTTCGTGTGTCGTGGTCTCCACAACTGCAAAGCTCCGTTCGAGTCTGCGTTCGCTCTCCATGACGGACACTTCACTATCCAACGAATCGTCCAATGCATTTTAGATACTGCCGAGTTTGCTTAACTCTCTGCCTGTCGTACCACCGTTGGAGATGCGCGGAGTCTGGACGAGGTGATCCATCTGGCATCGGCGATGCAGTTCGCTGGGTTTCGTTCCGTGATCGGGACGACGTGGGCAGTGAACGATGGTGAGACGAACAGGATCACGTCGATGTTTTACAACAACACAAAGGACGAATGTGGCCGTTTGGACTATACCTGTGCCACATTCGCGTTGAACAAAGCGATGACATGTTTGGCGAATATATACATCTCGGTGCCTAGTTCTCTACATTTCAAGTTCTCTCTTTTGCTTTACTCCGTTGCCGTTTGTAGCTCTGCTTTACTATCCAACTTGTCCCAGGCGGAAAGCTTATGAAACATCATCTTGTCGTGACTGTATTCAGCCGCGAACGCTCGATAATAGAAGTGGGTTCTAGTTTCCCAGACATGTTGGTAGCTGCTACAGATTAACCAAAGCAGGAAGCATTGAACATTGTAGAACAAGTGTATTGAACTCTACTAGATCTATAGGAGAAACACCATACGCCCTTGTCTACCTTTCGCTATTCAGAGTGTATTTTGACATCACAATAGTCCACGAGAATGCTATAGCTTGCAGTTTACTTTCACAGCGGCGGCTTGTTGCGGTCGTCCCAAATACCATAACGTTGCCTCTTTTATTTCTCCCATCAGCTCCCGTATAATGTCTGCGCTATGCACGTTCTCGTCATAGAACAAGAAGTACTGAAGCTGTTTTCGGGAGGTCACCGGGCCCAGATGAATTTCCCCCGGTCGTATACGGAAATGCGTCTGCCAATATTCAACGTGTAGCCGCGGGGTTCTGCACTCTAGCACGACGTCGTCGGGAACTGTGCAGACGGGGTATCCCGCACGGTGGGGATGAGGGGACGGAGAGAGCGGGGAGAGCTGGTGGTCGGCGGGTAACGGATAGTCGAGTGGAATCATAGAATCCATCTATGACGCAACTCGTCAAACGACATCGCGAGATTCAGACCATCATTTCAACACTCACATCTCCCAAACTCGAGCCCCGCTGAGAAAGTACAGGTCCGGGAACTTGCACAGGAACAGGCTGTTGGGCTGCAGCATTTGGCACGACCCGCTCTCCATCCCGACGCCAGATCGCCGCCCTTTTCGCATTCGGTTCCAGTGTATCACTCTGTGTTGGAACCGATATTTCGAGGAACACGGAATTTCGAAGCAGTTTCCGGCTCCTCATCTTGATCCAGTTGCACCGCAATAAGAATCGGTCAAACGACATGAGATCCTAGAAAAGCGGTGCCCCATCGACGAGTTCCAAGTGACCAATGTTCTTGCTAGCCATCGCGCCCAGTGGCATGAACGGGAGAACAAGATGGTAGAAGCTAGCATTCATTCCTACTTCCCCGGATCCCCCATTGCGGAACCAGTTGTCCCAGTACGGACGGAGGTTGACCGGTCCGATGAACAACATTGGCTGACGTTCTCGGTACTCCCACTCTTCTTCCGAAAGTTCACCTCTCAGATACCGGCGGCATAACAATCGAGAGAGGGCGACCTGACTTAACGTGTAGTATGCAGCATTGAGGGTAACATTATGGTGTCGGCAGTTAGAAAGAATAAGCGTGGAAACATCTCGTGGGAATGATAACACCTGGACGCGAGACTTGGCAGGCGTAGATGCCGTTGCTTGCGTGAAGTTTCCAGGCAACGTGTGTCCGCCCTACCATCGGTACGTTAGCGCTATACTGCTTCAGAGACCGCGGTGTCTCACTGTGAATCGTGCACGTCGCACAACATATAAAGCATGTCCTATCGCTCTCCTCCACCTCTGCTTCACAAGTGGCATGTCATCGAGGAACACCCGACTCTCAATCGGATAGTACATCTGGAGTCTCTCCTCGATTGGCACGGGACAAGGATCGAACGAAGTCGACAGTGTGTGGAGAAATGATCGGAGAACCGTGCTCGTCGAACTTGCATCCGTGATGCAGTGAGCAACGATGAGAACAACGTGGAAATGTCCTGGTCGATCCGTTCGCCGGAGCACATATACTCGAGTGAGCAGCTTCGGCGATAGTGGTCGTGGGCCATCCATGTTGTCGATGACGAATCGTTCAGCGTCACGAAACGACGACACGGTATCAAAGGTCACATCATCCTGACGAAGAGAAGTGACATCCTGTTCGCGAATAACAAAGTGGGGACCACTGTCTTCCTCGTGTACCTCGGCTGCAATGAGAGGAAAGCGTCGTTTCACGGACGACCACGCGCGGCGCACGTTGTCCGGAGCATAGATGCCCACATCTCTCGGTCGTGTGCTCCGAAGGTGGGCATGCACCAAAGTATCAGCTGTGCCGTTCCAGATGCCAGTCCAGTAGAAAGTTGTTTCTGTAATACCAAGCGGTCGCCGCCACGAACGTCGCCCGGGGATTGTGTCAATCTGCGTCCAGCGTGAGGTAGTCATCGCGAAGGAGAGTGACTCGGGTGATCAGCCTCCGCCGCAGCACCATATAATATACGCACCCATCCGTAATCTCAGAGTAATGTTACACGCTCCACGATACCGTCCAAGCTTCTGCTTCTGTTGCCTGGAAAGCGTGATCTGGAAGAGCTCTACGGGCTTTCCGAGATTGTTTGTTGCTATGCCCGCCAATAAGAAGCATACTTCCCAGAAATGTGCGAACATGCCACATGGGTTTTGCAGATTATTCTGCTCAGTGGGATACTTCCATTCTTCCTTCCCACCAGCACGTACGTCAAGGCCGCTGCTACGACGCGTATAGTCGATCTGGAAAGACGCACAGAGCGTAGCAACTGTAGCCGGCCATGGGGGCCACTTCAAGAGAAGGCTCATCATAGGCCGTGGCAACTTATAAATTGCGTTGGTAAGGTTCAAAGACTCTCCTGAGTGTGAATGCTGTAGCTCAGCCAGTGTCCCAATTCGGCCACCTTACTTTCTTTCAGGACTCAAATGCAATCACTCAAAGTGAGCTAATATGAATGATGAATGAGAATTCCAAAACTAAGGAAATATACAAGATAGACCAACTACTTATACTACAAGCCTCAAGGTAAAGGTATGGCTAACATGTATACTAAATGTGTATGACATCATGGGAATGGAATGTCATAGAATGTCATAGAATAAAGTGAAATGGTGAAATGGTGAAATGTGAAGAAGTGAAAAGATAAGAGTTCCTACATTATCCCCTTTTTAAGGGTGAAACTCTGGAGAACTAAATGGAAGGAGGAGGAAATTTGAAATAAGAGTCATCAAAGCAGGTATATTGATTTCTGAATTTAAGGAATTCAGAGTCTTGTAGCCATGAAGGAGAAGTAGAAAGAGGAATGCCTAGACAAGTCAGACAGTGGCATGGGAAATCAGAAGAACAAATATAAATGGTGAGACAAGGTACATTGGGATTTTGACAATGAATGTCTTGAATGGCCTGTTGTGCATTTGACAGGTCTTTAACTGGTAACCATTCATTTTCTTCATGTGGAAAACCTTTCCAATGGACAAGATAATGGATAGTGTTTTTGATGCATTTTGAATCAATGATATATTCCACTTCAACTTCTTTGACATCCAAAACAGTCATAGGAGGTGAAGGAGGATTTTGTTGTTGGGAAGGAAATTCTCCTTTGTGATAGGGGTGGAGTAAACATTCATGGAAAATAGGATGTATATTTTGCCATGATTTGTCCAGTTTTAATCTATAGGTAGCAAGGCCTTCCTTTTTGATGACTTGAAAAGGTCCATAACATTTGTTGTCGAGTTTCTTTAAAGGGTATTCTGTTCTAATATTTGTGGCTTCTAAGAGAACAAGATCACCAGGTTTGTACTTGACAGGTGGTCTAACATTTCTATCATGGAATCTTTTCATATCATAAGCAGCCATTTTCAAAGCCAATTTAGCAATCTGCTGATGGGATTTCATTTTATCAATAAAGTCAATAGCCATGGGATTTCTTTCAGGGGCCTTTTGTGCAAAACCAGATTGAGGTTGTTATCCATAATTGAGAAGAAAAGGGAAATATGTCATGGCAGAAGAAGTAGTTTAATTGTGAGTAAATTCTGCAATAGAAAGCCATTTGACCCAATCTGTTTGATAATGATTGAGATATAAGCAAAGGTATTGTTTGACCCAAGCGTTAATACATTCAGTTTGTTCATCAGTTTTGGGGTGATAAGCAGTAGAGAGATTTTCTTTGATTTGCAGTTGAGAGTGGAGTTCCTTCATAAAAGATGAGACAAATTGTAAACCATGATCTGATATGACCTTTTGGGAAATTCTGTGAAGTTTAAATATTTCACCGTGAAAGATCTTAGTGACACTGTTACAACTCTTTTTCTTCTCTTTTTCTTCTTTCTGCCTTGCTTCATTCATATATCTCTTTGGATGCTCCTACATCCCAGTTACTTCCTCCATGCTTCTTCTTCTTCTTTCCCATGCTTTACTTTTGTGTTTCTTCTTTCTCCATGCTTCTTCTGTTTTCCCAGATCTTCCCAGGATTTTCCCCAATCCTGATCTTTCTACACCCTATATCCCAGGGCTTCCAGGTCTTCCATACCCTTTACTCCATACTTTCTGATGTTTTCCATACTCTATATCCCAGGGCTTTCTTTTCCCCACATTAGGGTTTCCATTCTTCTCCCATGCCCTATGCCCTTATGGTGACTAAGCATTCTTTCCATTTCCATTTCCTTCTACTGCTTAGT
>JBBPUO010000142.1:23397-46277 GCA_038094755.1 Caloboletus firmus | reverse complement strand
TTACTTGTTGTATGAAAATAGGGCAAGTTCTTCCTTGGTCATTTTGCCCACATGTTTGATAATAGTCGAGCGATCCGTGTAGATATTCACGACCGAGCCCGAATACGTCAAGGTGGGTCGTCTCCTCGTCGTTTTCCGTCAGTTACGTAACGCGTGTTATAAATTCAGGCGATGCTTGCGACGCAGTTTCCTTCGTTTGTCAAAGGTGAGGTTACATGCATGCAAGTTGAAGCAGATCCTCGACTATACTCTATAATGAACTTGCACAGGTCCCATCTTCCATGACCAATTCAACTCTCTTTTGGGGACTGGCGTTTTCAATTCTGACGGTAGGTATCGTTCAGGACAGACATGCTACTCCATGGACTCATTGCTTATACAGGCGACACCTGGAAGTATGCGTACAACACGTTGACTTGGTCTTCTCGTGTGCTGACGAGACATTTTCAGATTTCATCGCACGATGACCCGTCCGTTCTTTAGTAGAGATCGCATCAGCGATTTTGATATCTTTGAGAAACACGCCGAGGACGCCATCCTTCAAATGAAGATCCGCCTCCGAGAAGGCTACCCCGTCGACTTTCAAGATGTGGCGTCGCGTTTCACGCTCGATTCAGCGACCGAGTTCCTCTTTGGAAAGGATGTCTGCTCCCTCTCGGCAGGCATCGTCTACCCACCATCGTCCCCATTGTCCAAGGATCCCATGTTCCTGAACCATCCCGCCAATCGGTTCGTCCGTGCGTTCACGCAATCGCAGATTGCCACAGCCTCTCGCTCCAACTATGGGTCTTCCTGGCGCTTCGCTGAGTTTTGGAAAAATCAAGTCCAGAAACATATCAAGGTCTGCTATGAATTCATTGACCCTATAATTGCGGATACGCTCGCGAAGAAACACGAACAAAGGCGTTTGGGTCTTGGCGTCACGGATAGCAAGGGGGAGGTCGAGGAGGGAGAGACACTCTTGGAGCACCTGGTAAATTATACCGAAGGCAGTTATCCTCATTCTGCAAAGTAGGGCTTGATGTATTGATGCACTTCTCAGAGCAAACGGTTATCAGGGACGAGACATTGAACATCATGCTCGCTGGCAGGGATACGGTGAGTCGATTCGTGGTGTGACCTGGTGGACCTCATCGTAACCACGTTATCACACACACAGACTGCCGCAACCCTGACGTTTGCTGTTTATATGCTCTCTCAGCATCCTAATGTTCTTTTACGTCTGCGAGAGGAAATCATTGCCAAAGTCGGTGTCTCCAGCCGCCCGACGCATGACAATATGCGAGAGATGAAGTATCTGAGGGCGTTTATTAATGGTACGTGTCGCGCGATTGCTTCACAAAGGTGTGTACTGATCCGGAGCACTGTACCAGAGGTTCTTCGACTCTACCCACCTGTGTAAGTTGTCCCTTTCTCGAAGGAATAATTAATTCTGAGATCGTGTAGCCCCTTTAATGTTAGGTACGATACAGGCTGCCCATTCCCGCTGCTTGCCCTGATCACCCAGCAGGTTATGTACTGAAGCACAAGTCTGGCCATCATTGAATGGTGGAAAATCCTTTTATATCCCCTCGCATACGATGTAGGCTCGACTGATTCCCCTCCGCATTCTATCTTACCCCGATTTGTAGGGTCGTTTACTGTGTTTTCTTGATGCATCGCAGGAAAGATCTGTGGGGCCCCGATGGTGAGCATCTGACAGGCAAGATGGGCTAGCGTGCTCCAACTGACCCCTCGTGTGCACGACCTTTTTTTTTCTCAGCGCACCTCTTTGATCCCGATCGATTCCTCGACGCACGTCTCAACAAGTACCTGACGCCTAACCCGTTTATCTTTCTGCCTTTCAACGCCGGTCCTCGTATCTGTCTTGGTCAACAGGTACGTCTCCATTTTTTTTTACTTCAAAGGCGTGTGTTACACATGTGTGGTGTGGCCTGACACGGACGTGGATCCTCAGTTTGCGTACCACGAGGTCTCGTACTTCCTTATTCGGCTTTTGCAGTCGATCGATGCTGTCTCGCTGGACATGGACATGCAAGAGCTCCCTCCGACAGACTGGGCGCAGGCCAAGGGACGCAAAGCGTTGGAGAAGGTCTTGTTGAGGTCGCACTTGACCCTGTATGTCCAGGTACGGTGAAGTTTTTTCCTTCTTCTCTGCAATGGTGTTGCCTTGCCAGAATCGCTGAATCGTATCGGGTATGTTCATAGGATGGTCTATGGGTTAGGATGAAGGAGGCAGACCCCGTTGAATCTACGTAACCTTGTTTACTGCTCGCAACTACGTTTTCTTTTTGGCATGTCGTGTCTTTACTACTCATCCATGTCTGCCATGTACTGACACTGTCGAACAATGAGATTTCACCTTTTTACCCCTCCACTTCTATTGAGCGCTAGCAGCACCGAATCTAGTCCTTGTGTGAAATGTTGCTCGAACGATTAGGTATGAGTATAGGTAGATTACCGCTAGAGCTCCCGTGCTTTCGCAAAATGCAATCCGACAACCTCCCCCCCTCCCTCTCTCCTCACATCTATACCACCCCGTTCGACTGTGCCTGGGGATTCCATGGACCTGCGTCGCTCAACGAGCAACCACCGACGCAGCGACACATCCCACCAAACTCGACGGGTAGATTCTCCGCCGGAATCTGTGACAACAATTTTTCCTTGACGTTCCCGCTCCCCACGATATCAATCTTGGCCACCGTGACCTCGTCCAACCAAGGTTTGATAATCGACCACACGCCCGTAAACGCCCAAGGCGCATTAATGATGTAAAACTTGCCCATACATTCCGGGTACCGATCCTGACCGATCCCAGCTGCTTGAAAGACGTACTCCTTGACGCGATAAAACGAGGTGATGCTGACGCCGGCGAGGTCCATGATGGTGCATGATGTTTCGACGGGGTGGCCGACGGCTTTGGAGCATGCTGGGAGACGTTCGGTGAGGAATTTTTCGTATTCGAGGACGAAGCGACGGAGCTGGCGGTCTTGTGTTGTGATGGTGTTGAGTGCGTTGACGTCGATTTTGCCGAGACGTTGGATGTAGACGGGTCGACCGTCCTAGAAGGGGGAGCGGAGCGGAGCAACGTGAGACGTTGGGATGGTGTAGGGTGGACTGGATGTACCTTGTCCATCTTGTGATAATACTGAGGGTAATACTTGTCGACCTCTTCCTTTTCCGTGAATTCAAAGTTTCTAAGTGGGGGGAGAGGGAGAGAGAGAGAGAGAGAGAGAGAGAGAATGTGGGTAGGATTGACCAAGGGGACGCGCAGAAACGACCTACTTGACAATGTCCTCGACGCCAAAGTCTTTCCTCCATTGTTCGGCGGACAATAACATGGCTTTTGCCTTGACGACGTCAAACTTGCGGGCGCGCAGGAATCTGTATACATGTGCGTGTGTGTATGTGTGTGTGTTTTTTTTTGGGGGGGGGACGGAAAGGAGAGGGGGAAAAGAGGGAGTGAGTGGTTGGTTTGTGGTGCCCTTTTGAATACTCGCGTGCACACATCGCATCGTCCCATCGACGTCGATCGCGCCGTGTACAGATGGACGGGGCTGCATGTGCACGGACCCAAGGACGTACCTGAGAAGCGTGGCATCGTCCATCCTCTCCGGCACGAAATGGCCCTCCTGCACGAGTTGTCGTCTGAGGGTGTCAAGGGCATGTTGGTGGGCGGGGGTGAGGTTGCCGAGCCGGCCTGGCAATGGCTTGTAGTTGGGGTCGGTGATGCCCTCGGGCAGTGGGCTGACGCTGGCGGGTTCTAGAAAGGACATGGTCGTTGGTGGAGAGTAAAGGTAGAAAGGAGAACGAGATGGGTGCGCAAGAGCAGCTGGCGTATTTGAAACTCAAATAGGTTACTCAAGGGCCACGAGCCTCGGACCTTCACCGCAGCGGTGCATCGCTCCACGACCAGTGCACTCTATGAATACAACAATAAAAAGAAGACACGATTCGCATCATTATATCCAGAGCCCAGATACACGAGTTGAGTCGCGAATCTAATGCGATGGGGCTTGGGCTATCCATCTACTACTAGTACACGATGCGGCTCGTCGAATAAACGTACAAACGTCTGAGCAACGCAGGTTGAAATGCAACGAGTGAACATGCAGAACATGCGACCGAAACGAATGGACCGGACACGTGGGTTTTTCTGGAATACATTTTCGTGAACGCAACCGACCGAGGAAACGTGCGGTGTTACATATTGAGGGCGTGATTACCGTCGAAGGGGCAGGCGATGGCATGGCGAATTACACAATATCCCAGAGTTCTTCGAGAGCGCAACAGAACTTGAGGAGATATATGGGCATCGATGCTGTGCCAGTCTGAATGGGGCCAACGTACCTTGCCACATGCAACCGATGCACTCAACGGATACTCACTGATACTGATCTTTTCATCAACGATGTGATCGGCAAAGTCATCCCGACCACGGGCCATCGCACCGACAAAGACAGCAACGGAGTGTGTCTCTGGGAGCGTGGGCAAGTACTTTGACAACCTGACGGTCTGAGCATCGCCGGATAAAGCTAGGGAGGGTGTCAGTGATGTATCGGCCGATGCCACACATGCTGGACTTACTTAGTTTAATGGTGTTGACAGGAAGATGGTCGGTCACGGGGTTCTAGGTTCAATTTTAGCGGCAGAACGAAACCACACAACCGAGATGACTACCTTGATCACTTTAAGCAATTTTTCGGGACCGTTGACACCCCGAATGGAGAGTTTGTGAAGGAGTTGAACTGAGACGGAATAAGCTCAGATGACACGAGGCATGTGATTCCATACCCATCAAGCCACTAAATCGTTTGAAGGTGCGTGGAATTCTCACATGAGGGTTGACCTCGATGAGAACACCTTTTGCGGTGTGAATATATACCTGGAGTAAGCCCGCCTTGTTAAGAGGCGAGTCGAGCAGTGTCAACAGACACTAGAGAAGGGGAGGTTAGATGGAGAGAGTGGAAAGAAGAGTTGGACTACCTGATGGGTGATATCGGGACGAGCATCGGCGATGTCCCTGCCAGTCTTGGCGAGGATGCCTTGGTGGTCGTCGCAGTTCAAGAGGGTGTACTTGACATCGCCCTCTCTGGTGCCTTTTCCCCTCCCACCACTGGTGACCCTGTAGGCTTCCAAGCAAGCCTGTTCTAAAATAACAAAAAGTCTTCGTTGGGAAGATGCCACGCCACCCTTGGGTACGTGTGCTTGTACTGGCAACATGGACGGGTTCGCAGGCCGTGGCAAGGGATTGTTGGACGCCATTTTGCGAGCTTTGGATGCAGGGAGAGGCCGGGTTGGACGTTCCGGGCTGGGATGGTATGTGCTGTGCTCGGCAGGGAGATCTGCTGGATCAATCTGCATGGTCTCCTTCTCGGAGCGATCCGAACCGGAGGCCGAGCTCGCTCTGCGACGTCGCTGAGGGCGCTCATCCACAGGGGTGGACTTTGGGCGTGGTGGAGGGACAAGTTCGGGCTCCGTGTCGTCCTCGGATTTGAACAGCCGAACACGATCTAATGCTGGGTCTGCGGTGGAACCAGAGTGACGACGACGACGACGAACGAGGACGATGTCGGGTGCGATGGACGACATGATCGTGCTCTATAACCACAAAACAGACAAAACAACAACAACAAAATGGGAAAAATGCAAGGAGTGACGAGTGAAACCAGGAGAGATAACGAAGAGAAGAAAACAAGTCCAAGTCGGATAATGCCAGAACGTCAACGGACTAGCTGTGGGCTCACTGAAAAATTTCCCAAGCAGTGATGCCCATCTCACACAATCAGATACAAATATCACCATCAATACAACAAAACTTGGACCTCTCTCTCTTCGCACACCCACGCAGTTCATTACGTCCCGTGAATTATTATATCCACCAGACGATGCGTAGACTGGAGTATGATCGGACCTAGATAGCACGTTCCATCGCTTATGAACCCGGCAAGTCAATCAGGGACATACAGCGTGCAAGATCGATAATCAAAAAGAACCACACCCAACCGAGGGAGAAGTAATCAGAGTCTATTTCACAAAAAAAAAAAGAAAAATGATACACTTTTTATCCTTGGTTTTGTCCGGCGAGACGTAAAAAGAGGTCAAAAAACGTCGACCTGCTCCACCTGGTGCCAGTTCCAGCCCCTAGATGGGTCAGCCGACACCTGGGCTTACGTTCATCGCGGGGGCCCCTTCCGAGGGTGACGTGAATACATAGCGGGCCCAAGTGGAATCTTCTATCAATACTGATCTGTTTGACTTCTCCATTTATTATGATCGCACAATCGTCCGACGTGCGTAAGACCAACCCCGGAATGCAACTAGGGGACGGGGAACTGACGCTTGCATGTAAACTGATCTGTAATGGATCGCCCTATCTGTTTACCGACAGGACAGAGAATCTAGGCCATGATGGTTTTCATTGCGACAGAGCTTATAACGAGATTGTCAATAAGCGCTCTTTCCTCTGGACTACGCCCTGTAAAATCCTTGAACCCTGGTTCCTGATCTAGCTTGTAATGCTGATGCACCGCACTCGTATTCAGGGGCGTTCAAAAAATGACAGAAACAAGTGTCACTCGCCTTGATCACCGTCTCCCAGTCCGTTATCTGGGAAACATTCGCTAGGAGGTCCAACTCCCCGTCGACAACGTCACGCATCCTTTCCAGGACATCTTCTCTCTCCCACGAAGCAATATGCATGACAATAAGATCTGTTATGGTGTCCGAGACGCCATACCGTTTGATCGCCTCCGAGATCTAACAAGCAGCATCACGCGTGTGTGTGAAACAAGATTGTGGGGTGGAGAGAGTGCCACGTACGTTATTGGTTGGATTGAGATTCCAGATGATCTCCGAATGGAGCGTCTTCGTCCGCATAGTTTTCTCCGACTGGGCAAAGAGCGCCTGGACGGCAGCGGTCTGAAGATGCAGAGGGCTTGTAATCTGAAAGTGACATCGATGAGTAGTACGACGACGAGTTCGTCAACGGGGGAATACACCAAGGGACTGACCAGCTTGGCGTTGATGAATGCGAAATTGACCGCATCGCGCTCCTTGTCGCCCTCTGGACCCTCCATTGCAGCCGCCTTGACGATGCGCTCTCGGATGGCGCCCGCATTCTTGACGTGTTTGAACTTGGCAGCGTAAATGGCGGGGTAGATGAATTCGGGGCAACGATACACTTCGAGCAACTCCATACAGCCTGGCAGTTGACGGTTCTGATCTAAGCGAACTTGTTTTACTCTATCATCACACCATTTTTTTTTCCTCGTCGTTTTGCCAGTCATGAAAGCGGATCAGTCACCACTCTCGTTCATCCTCGCCATCTTCACCGTCTTCGCAACCGCTGCTCCAACCGCTGCGTCAAACGTGCTTACCCCGCAAAACTTCAAGGAGACAATATCAGAAGGCCTATGGTGCGCCCGTGCTTTCCCGAGACACAAACCCACTTGAATGACTAACGCCCTGCAGGTTCGTCGAGCACTTTTCGCCCTATTGTCGCCACTGTCGCAACTTTGAGCCGACCTGGAATGATGTCGTCGACCACTTTGAGAGCATGCCCGACCCAGGCGTCCACCTCGCCCAGGTCAACTGCGCGCTCAACGGCGGTACGTCCATCCCCACCCGCTTTGATCCATGCTAGCACACTGACGCTTTCCAAGACCTGTGCAACGACAACGGGGTCACCGGATACCCACAGATGAACCTGTACCGCAACGGCAAGTTCGTGGAGATGTATAACCGAAATAGGGAGTTTCACCTCCTGGTTGAGTATTTGGGCGCACATGCGTCGCCCAAGGAGACGTCGCAGGAGGAAGAGGCACAGGCGGAGGACACGCCAGTACCAGTGCCGGCGTCGACAGAGCAAGAAGCCGAGCCGACACCGACACCGACACCGACACCAACACCAACACCGGCGCCATCACGCACCACCGAGCCCCTCCTCGTACAGGATCCAAATCCCTCGGGAACGGTCGTCTCGCTCGACGTACAAACCTTTGACAACTTTCTCGAACAAGGACCCGCGTTCATCAAGTTTTTCGCACCTTGGTAGTGTCGCCGTGCTTTCTCGTCGTCCGTCTCGTTTGATGCTCAACGCGGCCTTGGCTTTAGGTGTGGGCACTGCAAGAAGCTGGCGCCTGCGTGGGCCCAACTCGGTCGACGCATGCAACACAAGCTTAACGTGGCTGAAGTGGACTGTGAACATCACAAGGCACTTTGCACGAGCCAGGGTGTCACCGGGTTCCCCATGATGTTCTACTATGCCCACGGTGCAAAGACCGAGTACGCGGGCGGAAGATCCTATGAACAGCTAGTCTCCTTTGCGGACAAGGCTTCTAACCCGTGCGCTTCTTTACTCGCCTGCCGTCGGGTTGTCGTCGTCATGCAGCTCATATCCTCGCTCCAGAACGATGCAGGTGATTGACGCGCCGGAGCTGGAACAAGTTGTGCGCGACAACGCCGTCTTGTACCTCCTGCTCCACGACGCCTCCGATCCCCGAGTTGTAGTAAGTATCTTGTGACATTCTCGGATAACGTGCTCCCGACCACTAAAACAACCGGCGACCATAATAGAATGACATCGCCAAATCCTCGCAAATCCTCTTGGGTTCCCCGCCCGTCTACGTCTCCACGTCCCCGGAGCTCTTCCACAAATACAACGTCCGACCACACGCCCCCTCGGCGCTGCTCGTGTTCAAAGACAAAGATGCGCGGGAACCCGTCTCGGTCTTGTACCCGTCCCCCGCCTCGTCTTCGCAACCTGCCGACGACGCACTCAACGCGTGGCTCCACGCCCACCGCTTCCCGTCGTCGTTTGAGCTCTCCAAGGATGTGTTCCAAC
Source organism: Caloboletus firmus (assembly GCA_038094755.1). NCBI lineage: Eukaryota > Fungi > Basidiomycota > Agaricomycetes > Boletales > Boletaceae > Caloboletus > Caloboletus firmus. Next base: position 37,432 of record JBBPUO010000142.1, on the reverse strand, counting down.
AGGTCATGTATGCCCCCCACAGACCTCTCGTCCTCATCGTCGCCACGCCCCAAGGCCAACGCACCGCCGTGTCGGACAAGCTGCACGAGATTGCTCAAAAGTGGCGGCTGCGCGCACGGCGGACGGACGCTGGCTCTCCTGTGGGTGCTGGGGCGCGGGACGTGGTGTTTACATGGATGGATGTAGGTCAGTGGGGCAAGTGGATGAAGGACATGTATGGCATCAAGGCGGGGACGGAGCCCGAGATTGTCGTGGCCGATCACGAGGTCAGCATACACTCCGCTTGTGCCAAGCGCGTGTCGCTGAACTGATCTTTTTTTTTCTTCTTCTTCTCTCGTGGTGGTGCTTGTAGCGTCTGCTGTACTACAACAAGGACGGTTCCGGGCACGCTATCTCGTTGAACTCGGTGAGCGTCGGGTCTGCGCTCGAAGCGATCCTCACGGGTACTGCCCGTCCGAACCATTCGCGGAACGTCCTTGAGCGGGCTGTCCTCGTATGTTTTTTTCTTCCTCTGCTCCTCTTGAAACATGTTTTGTGACATTTTTTTCCTTCTTCTTTTGTTGGTGTATGTGTGTGTGTATGTCAAACAGTCTCTCAACGCGGTACTTGTCCAACTCGAGCGATCGGTTGTCGCACATCCGTATAGGACGGTCTTTGCCGTCTTTACCCTCATTGGTGTCTTTATTGTGGTGATTCGCCAGTGTTTGTCGTCTGTCACGGACGAGCCTGCAGATTGGCAGGCGGAGAAACGGTACGCCAAGGGTGATCGGTTGGATTGATTTTTATTTCTCCCTCACTCTCACTCTCACTTTCACTTTTTCTCTTGGTTCTGTTTCCCTCCTCGTAGCCCAAATCTAGCACGATCTATGATAGTTGGGAATTTAGAGGGGTTGTATACATATATACCCGTGTACATGCCTCACGACGTAAATCGATACTCACATGTCGCATTTGATACGTACTTTCCTCGTCAATCAAAGGTGGCCAAGCATCCCGAGCAGTTTGACATTCATGCATTGAGTAGGGCCGTTGTAGGGTAAATAACTGGTATGATACAGCAGAAAAAATCAGGGGAAAAACATGGTCATGTTACAACTAGTGTCGGCGTGAGGGATCGTCGTCAGCGTGATGGCGGCGGTATACATATCGGCCAAATAAACAGGAATCGAGCAGATTAGATGGATCGTGAATTAGATAGTCTTTTCTTCTTCCCCTCCTTTTTTTTTTCTTCGTTCCACTGCTCGAGTTTTTCTTCTTTCTTTGGTCAAGGGAACGAAGACGCCTGACCATAGTGCGCGTTGGATGCATGATAATAACGAGCGAATGCTTGCGATGGGTGGAGGTCCCGTGGATGCATGAATAAATCAGATGCTTTTTTTTAATTAAAATAAAAAAAAAAGGTCTATGCAACGAAGCACTGTCAAGGCGACGAGGACGAGGGCGGCGACGGCGACTCGGGCTGAGGTTGCAAAGGTGATTGCTGTAACTGGCCCCCCCAAGGTGCGACCGCGTCGTCGAGCATAATGCCTCGTATCCGGTTATACACCGCTTCTGGGAATTGTCTGAAGGAGACCACAAGTCAACACAAGTACTTCTCTCTCGCACGTAAGAGACGACCTACCGTTGTTTCAACCGTTCGAGCAGGTTAACCGCGCGATCACGGTCGCCGTTACCCAGTTCTGCGCGGAACATCGCCTCCCATGTCGAAGGCTAGGAAAAAGGGGGACGCTATAAGTAACAGAATGAAAGACGCCCCGTACGCTGACAAGCTCACCTCTCTATACGAGACCGAGTCTGGCGATGCCGGAGTAGAAGCGAGAGTGGAATCGTGTGGGACGTGGTTGCCAGGAGCGGCAACACCGCTAGGAGGATCCGCCAAGCTCTCAAAGATGGCCCGCGACTGCTCGATAGCACCGTCGGCAGCATATCCCTTGATCAATAGGTTTGCAATGTACGCTGTCATATGGACGCCCGTCGCCTGCAGCCGACTGAGACATTGCTGTGCGAGATCCATCCGCTTGCGTGTCACGAGCACATTGATAAGAGACTCGTAGGAAACGGCATCGGGAAGGGAAGTGGGACCACGCTGGGAAGATGGGTGAGAGGAGATGGACTCAAAAATACTGATGGCCTTGTCAGTGTCCTTCATGACACAGCCGTAAGCGTTGATGAGTGCCGCCCAATGGCTGCCTTGAAGACGGACGTGTGGGTTCGACTCGACACGCTTGAAGACGGCCTCCATGGCGGCGACATCAACAGGTTCAATAGTTCCGTATGCATCAATGAGGAGCTATAGCACATTTCAGTCCGAGTAAACGGAGAAAGCATGAAAAACTTACCTTGTACGTGTGCGCCGAGGGCTGAACATTGGCCTCGGTCATCTTATTCAGGTAAAACAGCACCTTCTCTCTGTCCGGTTTTGTATGCGTGTACAGTTGCATCATCGTGTTGTAGGGCGGAATTCGAGGCTTGAAGTTGGGCTGACTAGCCATTTCTGCAAACAGCTGTTCGGCAGCAACGGCGTCGCCAACCCTTGCGCATGCAGCAATGACAGCACCGTAAGTGATCGACGAGGGGCGCAACGATGTGTTGGCCTTCATCTGTTGGAAGAGGTCAAGTGCAAAGTCTGCCTTGCGTGCCTTGGCAAGCTTGGAAATGATCGTGTTGTAGAGATAAACGTTGGGCTTTGTTCCAAGCATCTGGCATTCCGCAAATAGAGCCATAGCATTGGAGGTGTCGTCCGTGGTATCCTTGACGCATTCGATCAAGGATCCATACGCGTCAGGGGACGGAACACCACCCGCGGCAGTGATCCGGCTCCGGTGTGCAAACGCAGCGTCCATGTCACCCCCGTGTGCGTAGGCAATGATCATGTTGTCTTCGATCTGGAACCATGCCTGGGATTGCCAGGTAGGGCTTTGGGTCACGAAAGGCGAAAAGAGAACCTGCTGGGCAATAGAATACACCGATTGCGCTGCGGTGATGTTGCCAGCGCGTCCGAGCCCATTGATTAACCTGCCCAGAGTGGCTGGGTGGGGATAACGAGGGGGTTTCGCGGAGATGGCTACCTGGAGAGCATTGTAACTGTCGTGGGCCGTGACCGATGGATGCGAAGGGAACCACTGATCGACTTGTCGACTGAGTTCCGCATCGATGATGATTTGTGCTGGAGGGGGAGGAAATTCGGCAGAGGGCAAGAGTGGCGTAGGAAGACGACGGACATCGCCCTCCTCGTTTGTCCGCTGGGCAAGGGGGATCCTGAGACGATTGAAAGACCATCCAAGACCATCCAAAAACCGAGAAACCTCGCGCTCTGTATAATTGGAGTACAGAGCTTCCGTCACAGCAACCTGCACTCTGCTGGACACCAATCGGAAGTCAATTCCCGCGTCGCTCATGGTTTGCAGCAGTGGCATCAGGCCAGTGTATGCGTGATCCGAGGAAGAGGAAACGTCTAAGTCAGAGGGATTCACAGGAAGCGAGACGGCACACTGAAGGAGTGTTTCCAGATCTGAGACAGAAGCAAGTTTCTGAGGAGCAGACATGTAGGCATGGAGAAGAGGACGGGCAATTGAGGGTGTGGTAGGCAAGCCGAGCCACGCGACGAGGGGAATCATTGGTAACATTTGCTCTAGAGGAGTGGATGGCGACGTGGCAGCAACAGTGTCCAAATAACCAGACAGTATCTTCGTCGTTGTCGCTTTATACTGGGTGAGGCTCCTACCAGGCCTAACAGACAGAAGTTGATCGGCGACTCTGAGAAGGTGTCTACCAATGAAGTTGGCAGAGTGCCTCGTTTCTTCGGCTTCGCTCATCGCCACCACAGATTGACGTAACTTGGCGAACTCCTCGAGTATACGGAGGTTCGCTTCGAGAACCATGAGCGTGTCTGAGACCTTGACGCCCAAACGATCCTTTGGGGCACAGTCGACGAAGATGTCGTACAACCTGTTGAGGTCCCCAAGGTAAGCGCTTTGCTTAGACGAAGCCTCCACAAGGGCATCCAGCATGATACCCCAACAGATCTGGTCAGGTCGGGAGGGGTTTAGAGTAGACTCATCGTTGTGGGTGGATGCGGCAGGTTGCTGAAGAAGACGATCGAACCAAGACAATGCAGTTTTGATATCAGGTTTGGGCGCATTGCGAATAACATCTGACGAAGGGTTGCAGAAGCCACTGATGATGGTCGTGAACGTTGACGAAGCCGGGGATGGAACTGACGCTAGGTCGCCTGGTCCCGATGTCAGCACAAACTGAATGATGTTTGAAAGTGAAACCAACAATACCTTTCTCGGGATGGCCGCTGTCCATCATCGTCTCCAGCAGACGGAGTGCACCCGCAGGTTGGCCAGCCTTGAAGTAACCCTGAATCATCTTATTCCAAATCCTGAGTTGAATGGGGAATTGTCGCTCGACCTCAATGACTAGGCCGCGTGCGCCTAGATTTCGGAACTCTTTAAAGACCTCTTTGGCACCCGTAAGATCACCCGCGTTGACGTAGGTGGACAAGAGGTAATAGAACATCAGATCCGTAGGAGGGGGTCGAGACCGCGCCTCAAGCTGCGCATATACGCGGATGGCAGCGTCGATGTTTGCGTGAGCGGCGCACGAACGGAGAAGGCCGTGATAAACGTTGATCGGGAAATGTGCAACCAATGGTCTCGCGACTGCGGCGGAGTCGGATGCCGGCTGAGGAACAGCAACCGAAGCGGCCTCGAAGATGCGCATTGCAGTCGCGAAATTGTCTTCCGCGAGCAACGTCCCCTTTTGTCTCTCGTCGACTTGGGCTTCCTCGCCTGCAACGTCGTCGAGATCCCCGATGGCGGTCAATTGGCGTCGCTTCGCGCGGTAGGACAGGGCCTCGAGAGACTTTTGGACCTCGCGATCCCTGTCTGTGAGGCCTAGGATTGTGCTGACAAATGTACCCAGGTTAGGTGTGAGGCCGCGCTGGAGGAGGGCATGATAGAGCTGGGGGATGAGTGTTGCGCTTGTTGCAGACCCGACGGCCACGAGTGCACGAAGGGCATGGTTGAAATCGAGGAGGGTGGGTTCAGAGTAAGATAGTGCGGGTTCGTTGGAGGGGTCGATGAGCCATTGGACGTGTTGCAAGACGGTAGGGGTGTCCTTGTTGGACAAGGCATCTTCGAGTGCAAGGCAAAATGGGGACCAAGCGGTGACCGGACGTGGCTCTTGTTCGGGGGTGACCTCGCCCTGGTGATCCTTGTTTGCAGCGGCAGCTGCATGACGTTCACGCAGCTGCATTTGCACGGTGTGCAACACACCGGCACCAATGTGGTCGTGGTCGTTGAGACCAACGGGGAGCGAAAAGGAATGGCGACGCGCGGGTGTGCGGTGCGATCTGGACGAAGCGGAGCGAGGGGTGATAATGGTCACCTTGATATCCTCCCTGTCGTCGTCTGCCTTTGTAGCACCATCTTGGGTCGCAGAGGAATTTGCGTGGGTGATGGCACGACCGGCGCCCTGTAGTGAGGTGGATGAGAGGTGTACACAAGCGAGGTATGTTGTGACACGTACGGTGTAACCTTTGTAGAACTTGCTTCCGGCGTGGAACTTGGCGCCGCCTGGACCTGCGCCTGCGCCGGTGCTTCCCCAGGAGGAGCCAGCGCCTGCAGCAGGCGTGGACTGGAGGACATTTCTGAGTGCACCAGACTGGTTTTGCACGAGTGCGACTGCACGGGAGGTGTGCAGGAAGAGGTGATTCGCAACCTTTGGAAGCATGACCACAATTACAAGCTAGTAGGATGGTACGGTACAGTGAATGGCCGCGTGGGCTGTCGCGGACGACGAGGAAGGGGCGTTGAGAACGCCACGCGCGACGGGGAAATGTGTTGGCGTTTGAGAAAAGGGAGCAAATGACTCGCGCGGCCATAAAAACCAAATTATTTAATTGGTGCCTCGGGTGAAACCGGGTTGAGCATTCCGAAGCCGAGCCGAAGCGATCACATCAGCCGCCAATCACCGCTGAGAATGTCACCCCACTCGGCCGCCTCATCCACTGCTTGTTCCCCCACCGGCCCGCTAAACGACACCTGCTCACGTGCACGCATCAGTCGCATGACCACTCCCTTGCTGTCACATGACACAACACGCCCGACGGTGAGACATTGCTCGGGCGTGCACGTCAACGCGTTGATGCCCAGGGCCTACATGTACAACACGTTAGTCAAACCCACGCATCTGCGACAATACAGACCTTGTAGCCAACGATCATCCCGCACTTGACCTGCTCCTCCCTCGTCAGCCTCTCCAGTGAACCCCACTCCTTGGCTGCAATCGCCTCTAGCCTCGCAATGTCCGCCTCCGACTCGGGTTCTGGCATCTTGTCAACGTCATCTCCATAGTCGAGCGTGACATCGACATCGTCGTCGTACTTGATACGCATCTTGCGTTTCTTCTTTTCCCTGTGCAAGCCCGCCTCGACATCAACGCTCGTCACAAACAGGTTTGGGGGTAGCGAGGATCGTGACGAAGGTGGTATCAACCGAGGCAGAACCCGTGCTGATACCGATTGTGCCCTGGCTGGAGTCGCACCTTCGGGCGTCACCATCGCATCAGATGTAGATGCACCTTCCTGATCACCAAATATAATCTTTGGAGCAAGTGGTCTGCCTATAAGCGACTTGAAGTTCTTCGCCTTGTTCTTGTTGCGGAGGGAGAGCGACAGCAAACCAGAGTGTGCATCCCGGCTAGAGTCGGGCGTGATCGCCTCCACTGGTGCATCTTTACCTGTCGTTACCGCATTTGCGCCAGACACGGGTCCGCCCTCAGACACACCGGCAGCCTCGCGTTCGTACACTCGCTTGAGTCGCCGTCGTAGATTCCGTGCCCGTGTTTGCGGTTTTCCATACCCGGGAGGAACAAAAGTCGAACTAGTAAAGGAATGGTGATACCGTCAAACGGAACATGACATGAGCAGACAACTCGACGTACAGGCCTGCCACGTGTGCCTTTGGTTGTACCAACGGCGTTGCTTGAGCCTGTTCTCTTACGTCGACCTTGGGAGGCTCTGCTTTCTGCCAAGACGGCGTCGTAGGACGCGAGGAATCATCCGAGTCTGATGTAGATTCGGGGCTTGACGTCTCCGACTTTGACCCGGACTCGGACGCTGACGGAGAGGTGGTGGACTCCGCCTCAGATTCGGAGTTGGACGAACTCGGCGTCGACAGGCGTCGTTTCCGCTTGCGCAAAGCTACAGGTCTTATACCGTGTCCATGTGTGGCATCCGAGGCACCTTGAATGACCCGGTCTCGTGCAGTCGCGTCCTGAGGCAGCACGTCGAGTACGTCTACGCTACCATGCGAGTTAGCTTCTTGTAGTACCTAGAGTCGTAGTGACTCACCAAATCAGATCACTATCTCTCACGACGGTGAACTCGGAGTTATCAAGCAGTTCGAAGCCATCGATGGAGAGGCGCAACGAGGACGGAGAGACGCCACGAAAGGCAGGGAAGGACGTACAGAGGATGGATTTGAAGGAGGAGATGGTCGGGGTCGACTGCACGAATGGAAGAGTGAGAGGGAACCACGCCTTCACTGGAGGCAGCGGTGGATTCGCTAATATCCTGACTCGCATGTGTCGCTGTGCACTGGACGTCGTCGAAAGGTGGCAGCCAGTTCAGGTAGCAAACCACATTGGCACAATTCATTTAGCCCTCGAGCAATGGATACTTAAAATCTTGTGTAAATGTGTCCGGTATTTTCATACAAAGTACAGAGCTACTACAGGGTACTTGCAAGTAACATGTATCAAACGAACCGTCGGAACGCCGTATCACTGCAGAGAAAAGGACATGCTTGGCATTCGAATCCGCTTCAAAACTGTGAAACTTACTTTGATAAACTTTGCCATGAATTTTCTACGTTTAGATGACAGTCAGACAAAGAAACGTAGAAAGGGTGGATACGTACTTGTGGAACTCTGTCCGCAGGAGGTCGTTCACGAACTGGCCAGACTTTTCCTTTTGGTTCATTGCCTGGTTCTTGAAGATGAGATCTAAAATTATTCACAACTCGGTATTCCTCCTTTGCAAAGGCGACACAGAAGCAAGGAGAAGTACGTACCATCGTCCCATCTTCTCTTGACCGAGAATGTCCCAGGAACAGTCGTGTTCAGACCCTGAGATTGGCTCAGCTGGGCTGCTTGCGACGCCAACTGTTCGCGTTCTTGGCGCGCTTTCTCTTCTGCACGTTCGCGTTTTATCTTTTCGAGTTCGCGGAGCAGCTCGTCTGTGTCATCTTCCTCCTCTGACTCTTCTTCGCTCTCCTCGTTCTTCTCCTTTTGCTCGTCTCCATCTTCGTCGTCATCGTCGTCATCATCATCCTTGTCCAGCTCGAGTGCTTCCTGGAGTAGTTTTCTCCGCTTAGCAGTGTCCTCGTCTTCGACCCCATCTGTACTCGCTGTGATAGCCACGGGGGGCTTCCCCTCGGCCTTGCGCTTCCTGTTCTGTGCGTCTTCTTCTGCTGCAAGCAACTCTGCTCTAAGGTCTCGCCGCGCGACCTCGCCTGTAGATGTCTGCCCCGGCTGCCTATCTCGCACGCAACGTTTTGAGCGAGTAGCTAGCAAGAGAGCGGGAAGTTACGTACCGAAACTTGAGCTTCGTGTGTGCAGCCATGTCGCGCACGGAGAACTGCTTCGAGCCACCCAGGACATTTCTTGCTTGGGCGGGATCCCATGTCGGACGGTGGGCGGTGGACATGGATGTAGTAGCAAAAAGTCGACCCCCTGTGTACTCGTTTTCGCACGGTCAATTGCGGCCACGTCAAAAAAAGACTCGACGTCGGTTTTGTGTTTGCTCTAACTTGTGACCTGCCCAATGGCCAACTACCACTATGACGAGGCTGGCAACATGGCCGCCTACTTTCTCATCTCAGTCCTCGCCATCGTCCTCGTCCCGCTGACCCTCGCCTCTCTCACCCGCATATCCACAAGCGAGTCTCCGTCTCCCTCACACACAAGTTCCACGCTGACCACTCCACAGAGCCCCCCGAGGAGCGGGTCCGCGGGTGCCAGTGCAAAGCCTGCCTCGATCGCAGAAAACAGGTCCTCGCCGCAAACAGACGATCCATATTCAATTCCAGGCTCACCAAGAGGTGCGCGTCCCCCGTGACGAATCACTTTTTGTTTTCTTGTCCGACCTGTCCTCTAGAACGGCGATCCTTCTCGTTGGCTGGTCCGTCCTCGTCTTTTTGGTCCACAGAGCGCGCAACGCCGAGTCCGACAGCAAGGTGTACGACCCGTATGAAATATTGGGCATTTCCGCCGTATGTGCTCAATGTCCATCTTGCGTATAGCCTACTGCACTCATCCGTTCTCCTAGGGTGCCACAGAGAAGGAAATAAAATCCCTTTTCAAAAAACTTTCTAAAATATAGTGCGTATCGCGCGACACTCGTATGTTCGGCGCCTTCTAACCGCCATGTCAAGTCACCCAGACAAGGTAAAAGCAACGGTGAACGAGACGGTCGAACAAATCGCCGGTCGCTTCGTAGAAATAACCAAGGCATACAAAGCGTGAGCACGACCTCTTGCTACTTTCGTCACATCCTCCACTTAACACGCCTGCCGTAGTCTGACAGACGAGACGATTCGCCGAAACTATGAACTCTACGGCCATCCCGACGGCCGACAAGAAGTCTCTATGGGTATCGCCCTACCTTCCTGGATTGTCGAGGGCAAGAATAATATTTGGGTCTTGGGGTTCTACGCCGTCCTCATTGGTGGCCTGCTTCCTGGTATGGTCGGGCGCTGGTGGTTTGGCAGCAGAGGAAAGACCAAGGATGGTATCGAAGCGAGGACTGCAGAGGGATTCTGGAAGGATATCGAGGAGGGAAGTGGAACCGACGCCATCGTCAAAGTTGTCGGTAGTGCATTCAAGTACGAGGCACAGACCAAGAATGCGGGCGATCTGAGCAAGGTAGAGAAGGAGATCGAAAAGAGAGCAGGTGACGCGTGGAAGGAGATGAGCAAGGCCATTTCTGGGGATGGAAAGGCCCAGCGAGCGTTGGCGTTGCTCTACGCTCACTTTTTGCGGTTAGACCTAGGCTCGAAAGCTCTGGGACAAGGTGGGGATTCTTTGAACTTGCGTTGCGAATTGAGACTTATGTGTGAGTGTTAGAGCAAACGTCGTTGCTCCTTCGAACACCCGTGCTACTAAACGCCTTCTTGAACATTGCGTCTGCTCGAAACTGGCTCGCACCGACCCTTGGAGTCATGCGTCTCCATGCATACCTCATACAGGCATTGGTCCCTGGCAAGGCTATTTCTCCGCAAGCCCAGCTACCGGGCTTCGACAGTACAGCCCCGAGTTCTGAAAAGCAAGACCTTGCAACGTTTGTGCGCGACTTGAAAGAGGGCAACGATGGACGTGCCTCGGAAGCCAACAAAGCGCTCGAAAGCTGGGGAGCTCTGGAGATTGTCGACATGGGATTCAAAGGTATGTATATTCATGTCATGCGCGCTTAGAGGTGAACGCTGTCCAAGTGATTGGCGAACGCTTGGTCATACCGTCCTCTATCGTGTTCTTGTTGGTGAAGCTGCGCGTCAAGGAGCCTGGCACGTCCTCGCCATCCCCGGTGCAAGATACCAAGTCAGCGAAAAGGAACGACGACATTGATGAAAAGTTTTTGAATGCCCGGGGGGATGCAGAAGAAGTTGAAGGGGAGGGTGCACGATACGCACACGCTCCTCACTGGCCTGGAGTGCGTCGAACTAGTTGAACTTGTGAACGCCCGTATCTGATGTCTAGCCACAGCTCCGCAAGCCTGGATGGTGGCTCGTTCTTGCCGACGATAAATTGAACCGGATCGTTGTTCCACCGCTGAAGATTAGTGACGTACCTCGTTCGGACCCATCGAAAGAGCGGAATTACAGGTGCTACAAGCTTCAGTTCCAGGCGCCACCCAACGTCGGGATATTTACGTGGAAAGTGTACTTTGTAAGCGATACCTTTGTTGGAGAGGAGACGTGTCAACCGATCGTGGTGAGTGTTTTGGTTATCGCGAACATAGGCGACGCTGACTGGGGAACGGTGCAGCTCAAGATCGACGATGTGTCAGTGCTTGCAGCCGAGGAGCAGACGCCTGAGGACGATATTTCGGATCCTGAGGAGGATTCGCTGGCTGGACAGATGGCGGCGATGCGGGGAGGGCCAGTGAAGAAGGTTGCAGTTGCTGAGGAGAGTGACGATGACAGTTCGACGGACGAGGAGGAGGAGAACGGAGGCGACAGCAGCGATAGCGATTAATTAGATATCCGACTTGGAATTATATTCACTCCTTTTTCTTATTATTGGACGCGAGGCGGCAATCCACATTTGTCATCACTCCCATTGCCCTTCCATGCCACCAAGTCAGAACTTGACTTCGAAAACGGGCTCGTCTGCAAAGTTCAACTGGGCCGCCGCCAAAGCCGCTGGTCCTCGCGCACCGGGCTCCAAGATCGTGCCAGAGCCCAAATCGCCCGACTGTCTCCTCGGCCTCTCCTTCGTCTTCACCGGCGAACTCTCCTCCTTTTCGCGCGACGAGGCCGTCGACCTCGCGAAACGGTATGGCGGGTGAGTTTCTCTCTTTCATTTGACCACTGCGCGGTCGCCATCGCTATATAGGCTGACTGAGCTCTCCCGTCCCATTTTAATAGTCGCATCACGCTCCAGCCCTCGTCCAAGACGTCCTATGTCGTCCTAGGCGACAACGCCGGCCCGTCCAAGCTCGCCGCAATCCAGAAACACGGTCTGAAGACCCTTTCGGAGGACGAGTTTCTGGTGCTGATTGGGACGCGCGTAGGACCGGGTGCCGGACCGGGGGGTGCCCAGCTCGACGAGAAGACGCGGAAGAAAATGGAAAAGGAGAAGGAGGCGATTAGGGTTGCTGCGGAGGCGCTGGAGAGGCGGGAGAAGGGGGAGGGGAGAGGCAAGGGCAAGGGCAAGGGCAAGGGCAAGGCCGGGTCTGGCGAGTATGTCGGTTTCGGTTTTTCGTTGCGTCGATGGCGTCTTGTGTCGGGGTGCTTGTTTGCTGACGGTGGGGGTTTTTTTTTTCTTGGTTCGCTTTTCGCGCGCGCGCAGCGTTGGTGCGAAATCGGATTTGGCATCGCAGCTCTGGACGACGCGTTATGCACCTCAGACGCTCAAAGAAATATGTGGGAATAAGGGTCAAGTGGAGAAGCTCCAGCAATGGCTGCACGACTGGTCCGTCTTTCTATTCTATCCACCCTCACACACCCCCTCCCCCCCCCCTTTTTTTTTTTCCTTTTTTTGCTCACACCATATCGGATGCAGGTCGTCGAGCTTGAAATCAGGGTTCAAGAAGCCTGGCAAGAACGGCATGAATATCTTCCGCGCCGTGCTCATATCCGGCCCACCAGGCATTGGCAAGACGACGAGTGCCCACTTGTGTGCGAAACTCGAGGGGTTTACGCCGATCGAGCTGAATGCGAGCGATGCGCGGAGCAAGAAACTCGTCGAGGTGAGTACGCGTCGGGTGTGATGAATGTTCGGTGTTGACCTTTCTTTTTTGGCCTATAGAATGGCATGAACATTAATAATTTGTCGTTGGATAGCTGGATGGGTGGGAAAGAGGTATGCATTTTTTTTTTTGGTGGGGTGTTCTGGAGATGGAAGTTGAGCGACTTACATGCCAGGCGACGAATGCGCTCGGTGTCACCATCACTGACAAGACGTGTCTCATCATGGACGAAGTCGATGGTATGTCCGCTGGAGACCGTGGAGGCGTTGGTGCTTTGAACGCACTGATCAAGAAGACAAAGGTATGTACCGTCATATAGCCAAAGGGGAGCACCGACCAACACCGTCGCCTCTGTCCCTAGATCCCAATCATTTGTATAGCCAACGATGGTGGTGCGCAAAAGTTGAAGCCCATCAAGGGTAACACGTTCAATCTTCCATTCAGAAGGTATGTCGTACGCGACAACCTTGATCTCGTTGATTCACGGCTGGAGTTTAGACCTGACGCAACCGCAATTCGTTCACGCATCTTGAGCATCATATTCAAGTATGTTCATCTGTGTCCGCACAAGGTATACAGTTGACGCTGCCCCTGTGCAGGGAGAAGATGAAGATCCCGGCAAACGTTGTTGATCAGCTCATCGCTGGATCACAGTCGGACATTCGACAAGTGTTGAATATGCTTTCAACTTGGCGGCTATCTAGCGATACCATGACGTTTGATGAAAGCAAGGGACTGTGCGTTCTCCATGGGTTTCCCGTGGCGCTCTACGCTGAAACTCGAGTTGCAGAGCCAAGATGAACGAGAAAAATACCATATTGACACCGTTTGATGTCACGAATAAGATGCTTGGACCTTACATGTTTTCTCACACAGCGAGAGAAACGCTAGGGGACAAAATGGAGATGTATTTTCATGATCACTCGTTTGTCCCATTATTTATTCAGGTGAGTTTCGAACCAAGGACCCGAGGTACCCAAGCTCACGCGTCATCAAATATAGGAAAACTACCTCAAGACTGAGCCTGCAAAAACAAGGGATCTCAGTGGCCTACCAAAAACGTTGAAACATCTTCAGTTAATGGATAAGGCAGCATCCTCGATATCCGATGCCGATCTCGTAGACACACTCATACATGGGTTCGTGTTGTGCATATTTGATGCCTGGATGGCTGAACACCCCGCCTGTCTTTGCTTTCAGGCCGGAGCAACACTGGACTTTGATGCCGCTGCATGCCGTGTGTTCGACTGTGCGACCCGCTTCCTTCTTATACGGGGGCGGCATGGGGTACGGTGGAGCCAACCAGATGACCTTTCCGCAGTACGTCGTTGGTCAGAAGTGAATCTTTCTTGCTCGCTCATGCGCAAGGGATCAACCAAGATGGCTTGGTCAGAACTCGAAACAAGCGAAACTGAATCGTCAGCTCGGTGAAGTCCAGATCCACATGCGTCTCAAGGTATCGGGCGACAAGACAGAGATACGACAGTCTTACCTTCCCGCGCTGTTCCCTTGTATCGTGAAACCGCTCGTAGACGATGGATCGGTGGGTATCCTTTT
>JBBPUO010000141.1:0-16740 GCA_038094755.1 Caloboletus firmus | reverse complement strand
CGGCTTTGGCGGCCCGCTCAAGTGCGAGGTCGCGCTCTGTTTCTAGATGGTCTCGAACCTTCTCCGCCTCGCGCTTAGTCCTGCTGATTTCTTCGACAGCATCGGCGTGCTTTTCTTCCGCTTCTTCGACCCTCCTCTCTAGCTCACCCACAATCTCCGAGACCCCCGTCTCCACCTCCGTCATCCGCTCCCGCCATCGTTCCTTATCTCTAGACCGCTCACCGCGTTCCTTTTCCAGGTCATTGGCCACCTGATCCTTTTCTGCCATCACTTGCTCGAGGTCTTCCGTCATCTTCTGGACGAGAGCTTCCAGTTCAAGTCTCTCCCCAGCCCATCCCTCCGCACCAGATTCCTCTACGTCACCCAATGAGCCCCCAGCGCTAATCCGCCTCCCTCTCCCCGCACTTTCGATACTCAGCCGCGGTCCCTGCTTGACCTCTTCATATTTCCGTAATCGCGCAATGAGGCCAATGTTCTCTTCTTGCAGATGGCGATTGAGCCCGTGCAAGTACGCATTCAACTTTTGCGCATCGAAACGACCCATCTTGCCTCGTTCACCGAGACCCAGAGCGGGGTCGTAAGACGTGTTGGCGCGAACATGGGTCACAAGATCGTGCGAGGACGCGGTCGAGACAACAGACGCTCTGTCGCTCGTATCACCATTGGGCGCCAGATAGTCACTATCGCCGGCCTCCGATGCATCGCCCTCTGGAATATACGTCTGCGCAAGGGGATGTGACATGCGACCCCGCCGAGGTCGGGGTGTTATTCCCGCAAAGGCCTTGTGCATCGTGGTCCCCAGTGTTGCCTGTCCGTCTTCTGCTACTTCATTCATGACCGGAAGTGCGCTCAGACGTCGGTGAGGATGTGGTGTGGGAACGAATTTCATGCGGGGGCGGGCGGTGGAGTTGATGACAGAGAGGAGGAAGGATCTTCGACGTGTGTGAGGCGTGACCAGTTCCGAATCTACATCAATACCTTCTTGAGTATCTAGTTCTTGCGGGGGCGGTGGGATATTGAACCGAGCGCGTGGACGCGGTGCGATTGCGGGGGTCGGCGTAAACGCTGCTGACGGCGCAGAAGACGAAAATGCCGTCGATGGAGCAATCGGGGAACGATTAGGTTGGATGGTATAGTCAATTGGATAGCTTGGGTCAGAGGACGCAGACGAAAACGTGGGCTCCCTATCTGAAGTGCGGCCATCATCAGTTTGGGAGGCCCGCTTGGGTTCACTCTCAAGCTGTTCCTCCTGCCCGTGAGGAGATGCATCCTGGTCTTCGTCACTTGGTCGTGAAATGTCTTCGTCAGGCGGTCGTATGACAACGCTGGGTAATGAGGTAACGGCCGGAGAAGCGCTAGCTGAGCGGGGTAGTGGGATATGGATGCCTGGAATAGGCGAATCTGGGTCTCTGGGTAATGGAATGGAATGATTGCTCCGGGGGGTAGAATTAGGTGGAGAAGACGTCGAGGAGGACGTCGAACGCGAGAGTGATGGGGTGCGAGTACGGGCAAGAGGTCGACGCAGAGCAACGTTGCGATACTTGTCGCCGGGCGAAGGCTAACGCGGTGTATTGTATCGATCGAAAAATCTAGAGAAGGAAGGTGACTTACCTGTGGTTCGGAGCGCAGAGAAACGGAGTAGTCATACGCCAGTCCTTTCTTCTTCGGGGTGGGTTCTGGTGGTGGCAGCTCGGGTGACAAAGGAGAACTGGCACGACTGACTGACTCAAGGGCATCCACCAGGGACATATCCTCGGCCTCGTCGCTCTCTGGAGGCGGTAAGTATGCCTCTG
The DNA here is from genome assembly GCA_038094755.1 of Caloboletus firmus. Classification (NCBI taxonomy): domain Eukaryota; kingdom Fungi; phylum Basidiomycota; class Agaricomycetes; order Boletales; family Boletaceae; genus Caloboletus; species Caloboletus firmus. The sequence goes on along the minus strand of JBBPUO010000141.1, from coordinate 14,947 downwards.
GCACGCTGTTGGTACTCTTCTCCAGGGGGTCCTCCGGATCTGTGTTCTCCTCCGAATCATGGGGCAGTGATGTGATAGCGCTCACGTCAAAGCTTTTCTGAGCGACTCGACCAAACGACCTTGATACTGACGACTTCACCGAGGCAGAACGAGATGCAATTGAGGTCGCAAAGCGGGCGGTGCTGGACGTGCTGGATTGTAGACGGACGGTGGCAGTGGCGTTATGGGATGATGCAGCTGCTGGTGTTGAATGTACGGGTGGAAGTTCGTTATCGTCATCCGTGGTTGTTTGATCAACTCCGGTGTCGGGCATGACGGAGTGCTCGAACGCGGGCAGCGAAGGCAGCGACGACGGCTCCCTCTCGTCCTCGATCCTGCGCCATATTCGTGATGGCGTTTCATACATAGCCATGCTAAACGGTGTTCTGAACCTGCAATAAATTCTATGAGTTCACTTCAATAATAGCTTTGGGCAAGGTGTGAATGGACATTGGATTCGAGGAGGTCAAAGTCACGCGTTCGTTGCATTCCGTCACGTGACCGCGTTGTTTTTATCAGTACTGACTTTCAGGGCTACTACAAGTTTGACTACCTTCGCCAAGCCTGGAAAATAACCAGCAAGGTATGCATGGCACCAGGGTCGCAGATGGTTCCCAGTCGCGATGACGGGATAAAGAACAGCCTCTGCAATTTATCGTGAGAGAACTTCTCAGAGACCCAGCGTTCAGCAATTCAGAATCTTCGCTCGCACCACTTGGATGCAGTGTACGTCTGGGGTTTCCAAATCTCGAAGAATAAATATCACAAAGCAGGATCAACGCTATCTCTTCAAATACAATGATAATAGTAGTCCACCACAATGCTCTCTACAACCCACAAACAGAGAGGCGCACATACATGATGCAAAACATCCTCCTTCGAGTACCCCCAGTATACAAGGACGGGACAGGATACAGCTGGTACAGTTCCAATCAATTGACTGGTTCAATAGGGTTTAATCTCCAGATGGATCTAACAAAAAAGCTTTATAGAGAATGTCAATGTCGAGTAAAGGTACATACCTCAGAGACAATTTCGTTTATTGGGACAGCAAGTTCCTTTGCATATTCCTCCATCCTCCTGGGTGCTCTATCCCGGCAATTCTGACAGCTGCCAGCCCTCTTCACCATACCCTCGAGCCACTCCGCATTGACCAACGTTTCTGCACATGGCCGTACTCGCAGTGCGTCGATAACACTGTCTTGGTAGTTCTTTAGAGATAGACGTGGCAGTCCATTCTTCCTGCAGAACTTGCAGTCGAGCGACGGTAGTGGGAACAACGACCAGAGTCGAACAAGCTGAGACATGGCTTGCCCACAACTCGCATGGTACTTGACCAAGCGTTGGTAATCCGAGCCAGAAATGAAGTCTAGTTCAGCAACATATGCAGGTTCCCAAATTGCAAAACGCAACATGTATTGCGCAGCAATGTTTGCCTCCACTTTTGCCCTGTACCGACATGCGATGGCGAACACGCGCATGGGCTCCTGTTCTAGGAACTCGGGGGCCGTTGTCATCTTGACGATGAATTTGCCCACGCACTTCATATCGTACTTGTCGGCAGCGTCGAGGACCAACATGACAATGTCTAGATTTTCGAGGGCGGGGAGCATGGAGTCATAGACGGGAGAACAGAAGCTGAGCAACTTCCGCAAGACAAGGCTCTTCTCTGTCACAGGTATGACTGGTAGACCGCACTTTGTTTGATCGGCAGCCTTATCGAGTGGGTCGGGTTGTGGCAATGCGAACATGTTTGCAAAGAAAGGGGACGCTAGCGACAAGAGAAGCTTGTAGAAGCGAAAGTCGACATTGTCTGAAGTTCGGAGTATCACGTCTGCATTGGCTCGATTGAAGGGAGCAGCGGCGTCGACAGGTCCTAGACTTTGTTCCTGGTGCTCGCTGGTGGTGCAGTGTGGTAGAGTTTCGGGCTCAAGATCTCGCGAGGAAATGCGGGGAGACTCACTGGCAGGCATGATGGAAGTGGGAGTAGAGGTATCTCCTGGGTCCGAGATACGCTACATGGACTGGCAACACCGAAGAGGGGAGTTGCACTGTGAACACGATGCCCGGCCGACCTGTGGCTGGCAACCGATTGATCCGATGGCAACGTACATGTAGCCAGCATTTCATTCCATGGTCATATTCAAGCCACAAGGCTCCAGCCTCGCTCGCCCAAGATTATTAGTACACTCAATTCCTGGCTTGCAGCAATTTACCCTCTGATTTTTTTCTTTTTTCCGTTCACACTTGTCTCAATTTTCAGTGGTCAATGACTCTGGTCCCTGGATACGCAATACCCGTTGTCATATCGCCGTATGATTAGCTTGGTTACTTGCTGGAACCTGCGCGACAGCTCATGATCGTGTTCCTTCCCGCAACTCCCCCGTTTTTGCATGCGACAAGTGCATGGAATTGGAGCTAATCACCAACCGTGGGTGCATGAGTGTTTTCCATCAAGGAATCGTCTACGGTATCTTGTACAAATTCATATCAATTTTTGCCCAGGTTGTCCAGCGATCATCCTCAAGATGTCACCCATGCTCACAACGATATCCCTAGTGGAATCTGTAAAGTATCTTCCGTAATGAGGGCCAATGGGGAACAAGGGAAGTATGCACTCACGCCTGCAACTGCCTCATCGACTGCCTCCGCAAACCTCTGCACAAAGTCCGACATGTAGGGCTGTGACTTCCGCCGGCAGAATACACAGCCTCCCGCCCTCTCCAGTGCTTTCTGCACATTTTGATATACGGCTGGGGCGCACGGAGTCGTCTGTAATATGGCTAACGTTTCCTCCATATACTCTGCCCACCATTCCCGTGCGTACGCCCCGTGCATCAAGAAGCGAGTGTCTGCTCGCTGCGTGCACATACAACAGTTCGTCCACCATTTGAAGAAGCCATAGCTTTCTTTCTCCTCGAGCCAGGCAAGATTGTTCCCAAGCGCCAAGACCGCGTGTGCGCATTTTGTGCGGTAATCCGCGAGGTTTCGAAGGTCGTCTTGGCTGATATACTTCAACGTCGCAGGATTCATAGGCGGTGCCGGTTGGCGCAGGAGGCACGTCGCTGCGGCTTTCATTTCTGGCTCGTAGCGAAAACGATAGGCGATGGCAAAAACGCGCAGCGGCTCTTTCTCCAAAACTGATGCTTCATGCAACGTCCTCCGAATGCTTCGCTCCACCTCTTCCATGCCGTATTTGACGGCTGCCTCCAATACCCCCTCTGCGTCTACCGCATTTTCCAGCCGGGCGTCATCGACGGTGGCGGGGTAGCAGAGTCTCAAAAGCATGTCCAGCACCCGACTATCTTCGGTAACTGGAATCACTTCGAGACCATGGTGCATTTCCTCGTGCGCACTACGCACTTGCGGCTGGGGAAGATCGAACAGAGAGTCGAAGAAGGGCGATGCAAAGGCCAGCAAACAACGGTACACTCGAAAATACACGTCGTCAGACGAACGGAGGATAATATCCGCCTTGTTGGTGTTGAACGGAGCTGCGGCGTCTCTGCGCATAGCGTGCAGGCTCGGAGATGGTAGATAAAGGTAGGTGAAGGAGGCACGAGGACTCTCCGCTGGTGATTTATTCGCATCGTTATTCCCTGAGTTTGAGAAACTAACTCCAGTAATCCCTCAATGGGTCATCCCAGCTCTTCCGGCGGAGCTGATAAGCTGAATGACTCTCAGGCGTCAACCAAGCGGTCGGATAGTTTTCCTCCTCGCGGTTTGAGCACATCACATCAACTGATCGAGGGGTTTAACACTGGAATGTAGTTCCCACTGAAACTTGTTATAAATCAGCGTCGCGAGCGAGAAATGCACATTTGTGGGAACTAGCAGGTGAAGATCTTCCCTGAGATCATCCATGGCAACTGATATTGACAGCGGAGACGGTCTGAGTACACGATTTGTGCTCAGTTATGGTGACAAGACCACACGAATTGGGGCGGATTTTCTCCCACTCATAAGATTACGAGAGAACTATGCGAGCTCGAGAAGATTAAAAAACACAAGAGTGCGAGGGGGACGCAAGTCCGCCTTGGACGTCGTGAGTGAGCGAGGGCCTGGACTTTCCCATGCCCTGGGGCCTGAGTACGTGCGATTCTCTCTCCGCAAGCCCCTGGGACTTCGATCCACGAAAGGATTCGATGCCACGCCAGTTCTACGGGTAACACCTGCCACACCCCATCCATGAGGGTGGCATTCATACAATACAAGATGCAAGAATACACTGGATAAAAAAAGTCTTATCGGGCCTTGGCTGTCGCGGGGGCTCAGGCGCATCATTGCACCCAAATTGCACCCGGGCCTATCTACGGTTTTGCGGCACTTCAAATACTATCAAATCCACCTCTACATAATAGACTAGCTGTGCCGAGAAGAGCTTGGATTTTTTGTCACGCTCGTGTCACTCCAAGTTTACACCGGCCCAAGATTCGTCTCTAGGTCAAGTGCTTCATTACCATACCCCATTTTGAGCCGTTTCGTCCGGTTACAAACACAACATGATCATTGATTTATTTCAATTCCCACTTTTTTTTCATATATATGATCTAAATACCCCGTAATTTTTGTGGCTCTCGTCGAGCATGCGTTTTTTTTTTTTGGAGATTTACACTGCAGCAGACATTTCACTAGCAGGGGCACGAGTACAGTACTACTTACTGCCACTAGCTCTAATTTAAATAGTCGTGGGGTGTTCCTGACGAGAATTATATGCTATGGGATACTTCAACTTTGATGGTCTAGATGGCCCACAGCGTGTGGAACGTTGGCGTGTCGCACACACCCGGATTAAATGTACACGAATATGATACGATCAAGATCAATAGATCGAGCAAGCCTCGTCTGCTCCAAGCGTACAGTATACAGCCCCATTCGAGACAGATTGATAGCAAGATCTGAATATAGCGCGCTATTCATCTTCATCCTCTTCACCTTTGACAACTTCCAAGGATTGACTGCTAGAACCAACATCTGAGTATCGATGTGTTCTTTGTCTCTTGACGAACTGTGATGTTGATTCGTCTTTGCAACGCATGCTGTTCAACAAACAAGATTTGGGTAGAGCACGCTTTGGTCTAGGCGGATTTAGGTTCAAATCCTGGAGAGGCACAGGGCGGTCTTCCACTTTTGGGAGGATCTCGCGAGAACTCTCAAAGTTTTGGCTACTCCTACGACTGAGATTTTGAGATGGCGTTGGATTGCACGTATTGCACACACTGTCGCTATCGGAAGCGTGCGGTTAGTTTTACCGTGAATTTAACAAGCAAGTGCTCACCGTAACTGAGCCTCCCAGTATCTCTTCACGGAATCATATCTCCTGCGTAGATCAGCCGCTTCCTGTCGCGCTTCTTCCTCTCTTTGCACAATGGCGTCCTTTTCTGATGCCACCCTTTCAAGCGTATACTTGTAATCTGCACAGCGTTGGCGCAGATGCTCATTCTCCTTGGTGAAAGCCTCGAGGCGTTGTGTTAAAGAACCAATTTCCGCCGTCATTGCTGCGACAGAAGGGATGTCCATATAAATTTTGCGTACACAAGGCAGGATGAAATCATGATATTTTTGAGGGACGAATGTAAAGTCAGGTGTTGCTGAGAGAAAGGTCAGCCCTGCTGTCGACGTGATGTGATAGATCAAAACCTATGTGGAATGGTTTACGACAGGTAGGACACGCAGATTTGAGCGCGTCTGTCCCAGAACTGATGTGGCCCCGTAGGCATCGTTCACAGTGGACGTGGCCTGTCAGACACGAGGTGAGTGGTGGTGGCCACATGACACAACCAAGACGCGAGACATACCGCATGGGATAGAAACTGGATTCCGCAGCACGTCGAGGCAGATGCCACACTCGGCCATTGTACAGATAGTATTGGGAAAGGCCTGATGTCGATGGATGTCTCAGATTCTGGCAGGTCGCGAAACGTGACTATTAGTAGTCACGTGATCGCGTCAGTGTTCCTAACAAGGACAAATATGGACCTGCGACCCGAGCTAGGACGCGCTTTGATATTAGCTGGAAAACTAACAACCATCATTACTACCAGTGTCACCCCGCCCAAGCTCCCCGGTCTGCGTTCTAGCGCCCGGCTTTTCAGTTTGCGGAGTTTGGTCGATAGTCTAACTATCACGATCCTTTCACTTCACTCACTTTTGAATGTCAAGTCTGGTCAATTCACCTTTCACTCCTGCTCGTCCATTATCTAGGTCTTCGTCGCGCGCTTCACTGCGTTCTGCACGTGCGCCAAGTCCGTCGGTCTCTCTGAACGATCCAGGTATTTCTCAACATCACTCATTGTGAATTGTTTGTCACTCCGAGTCTACCTGGTTCGTTCTCTTCTATGCAGTGACTGTCCGGAATCAGATGTCAACCTTGAAGCATTCTATCCGACAGCAACAGGCTCAATTACACAGTCTAGAGAATATTATTCTACGTGGACCGCGTCCACTCCCTCCAGGCTTTATGGCGTCCTCCAACCATGTATCCCACCCTTCCGACGACGTGCTCGATATCAGCTCTCCTCCCTCCTCTTACAACGCCAACTTTACAACCCAAAAAATGAAGCGTAGATCCAGTTTTGATGTATTGCAAGGTCTGGCCGGTCGTGACTCGAATCTTCCGCTTCCTCGGCGCGAGAGTGCAATGCCAAGCTTCAAGACAGAAGGTATTCGTGAAGGCATCCCGATGGATTTCGGAGGTCTCTCAAATTCCAGGGACCCCATCAAGCGAATTTCCAGTCCCACTCGTACTCTTAGTCGTACGTCCTTACCCGTCAAAGGCTAGAGGTCTTTCACTGACTGAAGATTCAACCGCGTTAACGAATGTTATTTCACTAGGCATACCTGTTGCATCAGTGGGTCGGTTATTCATCTACGCACTCTCGGAAAGTCCTTTCTCAATTACATGAAAATTTCATCTTCATAGGGAATGCTCGAGCGCTAGCCGATGATGGCTTGTCCACGAACCTGAACCACGCCTCCCCTCAAACACCTCCACCGGTATCCCCGATAGATCCAAGTATTGCCAACAATCCTGCGAACCTAAACTCCACACCGTCTCTCCAAGCACCAGCATCACCGAACCGTCGGTTCTCGCTCACACCAGGGGGGACCTCCAAGGTTCTTGCCGACCTTCAAACTGGCGTCATCAACGCGAGGAATGCACTTGAGAACACTAAAGCTCAGCTCCGTCTTTCACAACGAACGGTTGCACAGCTAACACGTCAGACAGAGGACTTGAAAGAAGGTCGTGAACGGCTTCGACTGGAGAATGAAGGTCTGAACAACGTCGTCGCGCGCAAAGAACGACTGCTTCAAGAGGTATGCATTTCTGCACTATCCCTGCTCTCATGTTCATTCTTCCTGGAGGTTCTTGAGAGAGCGCGCAAGGCGGAAGCAGAAGCTACTACTCTAAAATCACAGCTCAAGACGGAAACAACTACGTCGAAGCGATCGTTGCGTGAGATGGAAGCTGCCCTTGCGGAATCGACCACCTTATCTCAAAAGTCCGAACGAGAGTACATCACGTTGCGCGACAGCATCAAAGGTATGACCGAGAGTTGGAAACACGAGACGGATCGACTCAAAGATGAGATGCGGAAGCGGGAGGAAAAAATAAAGAAAGAGGCGGAAACAGTAGGCAAGAAGTACAGGCAACTGACAGAGGAGATGAAGGCAGTTCAGTTAACCCAAACGAAGGTGAAGGATCTCCAGGTTGAGGATTCCCAAGTTCGGGAGGAAATCGAGGGCGAGTTTCGGCAAGAGATTGGGCAACTCAAAGCACAAGTCGAGGAACAATCTGATCGTAGTGACGAGGCTGTTGAAACCGCCAAGTAAGAACCATATCGAGCCTTTCTTGTGGGTGGTTGTTAACAGTTCATAATCAGGACCCTCGCCACTGAGCTAGCACGGCTGCGCCGACTTATGCAATCGGGTGCCGGATCACCACCGTCATGTAGCGACTCCGGAGGTACGAGCCCGGGCTCGTAAGCTTTGCTTTTGTCCCCCTCTAGGTGGTAGTTGTTTCGACTCACTTCCCCATTCGCGTTTCTTCATGGACGTGCTGTCAATTCATGTATCCATTACACTCGTTTCGTACACACACAGCGCTTTTCTGTTCTATACCCAAGATATCTGCTAACTATCTAACAACGTTAACTTTTCCATTGACGGAGTAACCCACTGCGGGGGATGTAACGGTCATGCATCATGATCCTAACGTCATGTCAGAATCACCTGCCATCGCCATTTCCGGGTCGAAACTCTATCTCCGGCCGGCGGAGGCTACAATATATAAATGACGACCCGGCAGTAGTGCTCCTTTCCACCCCCTTTCACATACAAATCATGGCTACTATCACTACCCCCTTCACGGAGATGTTCGGAATCAAGCATCCCATTCTACTTGCCGGTACATAATGTGCAAACGATCCGTGTCGTTCGTATAACTTACGCTTGCGAACTAGGTATGAATGTAGCCGCCGGGCCGGAGCTTGCGGCGGCAGTCACGAACGCTGGTGGATTGGGGGTCATTGGCGGCCACGGGTACACCCCGAAGGTGCTAAGGCAGCAGGTATGCGCAAACCTTGCGACTTAAGCCCTCACGAGGACTGACCACCGTGACTCAGATCAAAGCGATCAAGGAGGACCTGAAGGACCCAAAAGCTCCCTTCGGTGTCGACCTCCTTATTCCACAGGTCGGAGGTAATGCACGCAAGACGAACGTATGCCACGTCCTTCTCTGCCTGGCGTACCCTTTCTCACGTCATACTAGTACGACTACCAGAAAGGGCAGCTCGATGAGCTCCTCGACGTTATTATCGATGAGAAAACCTCCCTTTTTGTCTGTGCTGTCGGTGTTCCGCCTGTACATGCAGTTGAGAAGTTACACAAGGCGGGCATACCCGTCATGAATGTGAGAGACACCCAACACCTGTTGGCGACTGTGGGAAACTCATTTGTTATTGTAGATGGTTGGTCACCCAAAGCATGTCGCTAAGGCACTCGCTGCGGGTGTTGACCTCATCTGCGCCCAGGCTGGCGAGGGTGGCGGACACACTGGTGACACGCCCGCGACGCTTCTCATCCCTGCATGCGTGGATGCGGTCAAGGGTCACAAGTCACCATTGACAGGAAAACCCGTCTATGTCGTTGGCGCTGGAGCCGTGTATGATGGCCGAAGCCTTGCCGCCAACTTGGCGTGGGGAGCGCAGGCTGTTTGGGTGGGAACGAGGTTTGTGGCGTCCAAGGAGGCGGGTGCACCGAAAGCGCACAAGGAGGCTCTGTTGAGCGCGGGTTTTGAGGATGCGGTGACGACATTAATTTACACTGGGCGTCCGTTGCGAGTGCGCAAAACGCCATATGTGGACGATTGGTACGTTCGTTCTTACCTCGTTGACACGCAATCGTTCAGCTATTGCCCAGGAACAACAACCGGCAGGAGGAAATTAAGGGGTTGACATCGAAAGGCATCATACCCGCCAGTCACGACCTTGAACAGCATCCGGAGAAGTCGATCGAGGCTCGACCATGGCTCATCGGACGCGTGGCTGCACTTATTCACGATATCCTTCCCGCTCAACAAATCGTGGACGATATGGTATCAGAGGCTGCAAAGATCTTGCAGCAGAACGGGTCGCTTGTTACGACCAAGTCCAAGCTATAGTTGTTGTGGACATTCTCAGAGCCTGCACATAGATATCGTATATATGTACCTAGTTTCTCTCGCATTGGTTCCGTGTAGTGAGGGTGCGTGATGAGTGAATGCAAAACTCGATTGGTCGATGTAGTGGTGATGTCACGTGATGCGTGTATGGACGACACGCGATCGCCCTGACGTGACTTAGTACACATCAACACACCGGAGCCAAGTACCCTACATAATGTTCCTTCCGGACACCCAAGAACTCGAAGGTGTTATCGTGGACATTCTCTCACGCGCACGAGACGACGGTCGACTCAGGTAAGCATCCTATTGACAGTCTAGACTCTATACATGGGAAGCTTGGTGGTTATGGCGCGCATTTCACGTCCAGTCAACTGACCGTGCGCATCGTGCGTCAAGAATTGGCAACCCACTTTGATCTCGCGGAAGATGCCCTGAACAGCGGGAAGTACAAGTCCTTCATCAAGGACACCGTGCATGCAACTGTGGTGAGAAAGAGTGTTCTCAGTTGTCGTGACCGTGAATGATTGTCGTGGACTGACATTTGAACTAGAACAGCCTTCAAAAGGCGTCGGAGGAAGGCGCTGAGTCGCCACCGCGACGCAACGCGGTCAAGAAGAAAAAGTCGGCTGGCACGGCGAAAACTGGCTCGCGCAAACGTCAATTGGTGTGTGCCTTTTTGTTTTTGTCTTTTCTGGTCGTGACGATGGATATGTCGTCATAGAAAGCACAAGTGCAGTCCTCAGATGGGGAACCTCCGGAGGAAGCCAGTGCGTCTGATGGTGATGTGCCACCGTCAAAGAAAGCCCCTGCGCGTTTGAAACCTTCCAAGGTGAGATCTCCCCATGACCGTGACGCGATGACCAGACCGTCGACAAGCCGTTAAAGCCCAGCAAAACGTCAAAGAAACCAGAGAGCGAAATGAAGTACAAATCCAAGGTAGGTCTACCCCGACAATTCTCACGTTATCTGTCGTCATGCACGAGTCGTCAGGCCATCATCGAATCCTCAGACGAAGAGGTTACACCAGAGTCGGGGGCACGAACGTCTGCTCGTTCGCCAAAGAAGGAACCAATGTCCGCAAAGTCATCACCTCCGAAGCAGAAACAGGTACCTTCATCCAAGATGATCCTCCATACTTGTAGTTTATTCACGTTCACATCGTCAGAAGAAGGTGAACAGGCATGATTCGGATGTTGAAATAGATACTGGCGATGGTCCTGGCCCGTCCAGCTCTGGTTCCAAGCCCAAGCGTGTGACTGAATCACTGAAGACATCGGTCTTGAAAGCGAAGGAATTGACTAGCGATCTCGTGCGCGTTAACTTTGTGTGGTAGTCAGAATCTGTTGACACAATTCAGGTGGAGTCAGAATTATCTTCAGTCATAGATGAACCACCGAAGAAGCGACAGAAGAAACAGGAAAAAGTATGCTTTGTGTCGTGTATCTTATCCACTAAATGTCGACCATAACAGGAACCGGTGAAACCCCAGAAAGATGAGAAGACGAAACGAGGAAAAAAGAAAGAAATTTTGTCTAAAGATGAGGAAACAGTAAACAAACTCAAGGTAAAGCATTAGTGTACTAAGTGTTTCGCGTTAACAGAATTCCTTCTAGGGTATAGTAGTTGCTTGCGGTATACGCAAGGTCTGGAAGAAGGAATTTGAAGGACTAGACAAGGCCTCGCAGCAAATCAAACGACTTCATTCGATCCTTGGTGACCTCGGGATGACGCCACGATATAGCATGGAAAAGGCGAAAGCCATCAGAGAACGGAGGGAACTGGCACAAGAACTTAGTGGGTACCCCTTTTAGCCGTTTGGTTTCTCGGTTCAATTCTTTTACTTTATTCAGAGGACGTACAAGAGTTCGAGAAAAGGACAAAGGGGCGTGGAAAAGCACTCCACAGCTCATCTGAGACAGTGGAGTTTTTGGATCAAGGCGACAGCGATGCGGATGTGCCCGTGCGGAAAAAGGCGAGTGGATGACATCGTGTTTGATTGGAAGATGGACCAATACCGATGTTTCAGTCAAATGCACGGGCAAGCATCATGGCCTTCCTGCAGGATCAAAGCGGGGAAGAATGATATCTGGATGGGAAACGATATATCATCCTAGGATGTGTATGTTTTCGCGTCCTGACGGTCCAGCTAACAGAAAAGAAGCCTATATCTGTGAGTTTCGATGCCTTTCCTCATTGATGCATGCAGAGCATAGCAACTTCGTTTCATAGGTACAAGTTTGATGTCGTTCTGGAGCATCCCCTCCGGGAAATCCCACCGTTCTCGGTAGCATGTACAAAGCGTGATATTTCAATTTTAAAGCTGCCCTTGTTTTGAAGGCTATTCACAATTTCGTATTCACTGAAATCCCCGCATCTAAACAGACCCCATACCATGTTTTGCGCTGACAATTCTTTATGCAAGTTAAAGGTCATCTTAACGACGCTTCTTGCCCTTTTTCGAACCCCTTTGTCCTGCATTTTCAGAGTGGCTTTCGCTGCGAATCCTACTGCTTCTTGGCACAGAGAGGTCCAGCTTGACCTGTCGCTCAAAAATGTTAGTTGCCGGAGATCTCCGTACCGTGGCAGCATCGGCGACTCCAACTCACCCGAGAAACTTCCTCTTCCACTTTCCTCGTCAGGAGTTCGGAAAAGTCGCGCATTCCCTCTGTGATTCTGGTGGAGCAACTTGAGCAGTTGCGATCTTTAACGCTCTGCACGGTCTTTGTTGCGAGACTGGCTACAGTCGCCCCGCATGGCTTTTCTCGTAGTGCCGCAAATGTTTCGTCCATGAAGTCCTCCCACCATTGGAATGGGTAGTTTTCTGTCAGCTTGTATTGAAGCGTAGACGATCTTGGGCACTGACAATCGCTGCCGAAGGATGGAGAAGGGATGTATCTGCCAGAAAACCAAGCATAATCTTGTCTGGTTTTATAATGAGATTTGATCCATGAGAAATCGCCCCCTAGTGCATATACAGCATCACCGCATTCTTGGCGATAGGTGAGTAAGGCAAGAAGATCAGATGCTGTGATTAGATCAATTTCTTCGAACCAAGAAGGAAGGTGTGGCTGGGTCAACGTGTACTTCGCAGCGAGTAGCGTCTCTTCCTGTAACCCTCTATGATGCGCGAATACAAAACAGCGTACAGGCTCGGCCTCAACGATCTTAGGGCTGGAGAACGCATGGGCGGCCCTCCTCTCGATCACGTCAAGGGAGTATTTTTTGGCGGCTGAAAGGACATCGAGGAGGTCCTCGAGCACTTCGAGGGTGGGATCATCTGCGAGGGTGCATGGATAGCAGAAGCGGAGGAGGGCATCGAGGGTCTTGCTGTCTTCTGCCACAGGAACAACAACGAGACCATCCTTGGTCCCCTGGTCCCCGCTTCCTTGGGCAGGTTGGGGAATGTCGAAGAGGGTTTCGAAGAATGGTGATGCGAGAGAGAGGAAGAGTTTGAAGACGCGAAAATCGATGTTGTCTGACGAACGCAAGATGACATCCGCCTTGGCGTGATCGAAAGGCGCAGTGGCATAAGGAGAGTCGCTGGACATTGTCGCAGATAGCTGGAGGATAATGTTATTGATTGAGCAGTTGGTGCGACGGCTCACGCGAGAGAGACTAATAGATGAAGAGACACTCTGAGGAGAAATCTGCGCCGACCCGCTTGAATCCAACCACAAATTTATACCTGCTCAGACCATGGTTCTGCGTGGGTGGCTTTTGGGTTCAGAAGCACCCTCGCGGCTTTCCTGATCCCATCGGAATGCGGCCACCCAAGCCATTCAGTAAGCGTTGAGCCGTCTGGTCGACGGGTGACCCAGTCGATTCTCCCGCAGACGGATGTGGTAACCCGAGCTTCCCTTCAAACTTGAAGGTAGATTGAGATCCTCATTGACCCGGGACGTCAGGAAATAACTGCAAAACTGGTAGTACATTCTGAGAAGGGGAGACGCGGAAGAGTTTACACCCACGAAGAACCTTGAGCAGACCTTCCAACATAGCTCCAAGCAATAGCCACTGGGGGTTCAAAGTGTTATATACTCCGTGCGGTCGCCGATCGCATATAAACGATTCTGCGGAAGATTCAGTGAAATCTTCAAGGCAACGGGCACTTGTCTCGTTAATCCCCGCGCGATGCATGTTGAGTAATGCATATGGTTCATCGCTAAGGTTTTCTGTGCCGTGTACTTCCATCGGTAGAGTAGTACCAAGCTGCGCAAACACTTCAACTATAACCGTCTCTGGCTGGTATGTACATGCGAACATACACGGTCAGAGCCACTGCATCTATTTCAACGAGAACAACCTCAGGCTATCGCGACGCTCCTAGCGATTCCGGTTCATTAAAACTCCAACTCCAACTCGATCTGTCAGGAAAATCGTGAGGCTCTCTGACGAATATGAGTATTTGGGAGATATGATTTACCTGGGAAACTGTCTCCTCTACTTTCCTCGTAAATAAATCCGAAAAGTCGCGCATGCCTTCGGTGACCTTTGGGGAGCAAGCTTGACAATCTCGCGCTTTGACGGCCTTCACCGTCTTCTCTGCAGAAGCCTGGACGGTTTCTTTGCACGGCTTGTCTCGCAGTGCCACGAATGTTCTCTCCAAAAATTCTTCCCACCATGGGAGTGGCTCCCTGCCAAACAGCGCGTATCTGGAAGACTTTGCTTTTGGACACGAACACACATTGACATGCTGGTTGCCACTGTAAGCGACGGTAGCCTGTTGTCCACTATTCCTCCTATTTTCACACAACCAGGAATAGGCTTCTGAGCTCCCGTAATGAGATGTGATCCAAGATAGATCAAGCTTCAGCGCATATGCAGCATCTCCACACTTCTTGTGGTAGGTGAGCAGGGAAAGCAGATCTGTCGTGGTGATCAGTTCGATCTCCTGGAACCATGACGGAATGAGCGGCTGCGTCAATGTGTATCTTGCAGCGAGTATGGTCTCCTCCCGAAGGTGTCCTCGACGCGCTATCGCAAAGCATCGCAAAGGCTCCGCCTCGAGGATTTTAGGGTCTGCAATCGCCTGGCGAGCTTTCTTCTCGATGGCATCGAGAGAGTACTTCCTGGCAGCCTCGAGAACATCCATGGCATCCTTCAGCACCTCCATGTTGGGATCATCCGCCAAGGTACACGGATAGCAGAAGCGGAGGAGGGAATCGAGGGTCTTGCTGTCTTCTGTCACGGGAATGACAATAAGACCATCCTTGATTTCCTGATCTTCGCCTCCTTGGGCAGGTT
>JBBPUO010000140.1:37086-52491 GCA_038094755.1 Caloboletus firmus | reverse complement strand
TCATTGGTTCTTTACTTTATCTTATAATTGGCACATGGCCCAATATCTTTTACACCATCATATAGTTAGCCTATCAATTAGCCAAGCCATCAAAGAAGCATCTAGACAAAGCCCTTTATATTTGCTGTACCTTTAGGAACAAGCAATTATACAATGTGTTATGATGGAGATTCTGGCAAAGGCATTATTGCCTGTACCAACTCTGACTTGGATTAAGACAAAATAGCCAGTCACTTGCAGGCAGATTTTTATCTGAAACCTATGCATGGGATTTTCCTCTGGAATTCATATCTCCAGAAGACCACTGCCCTCTCTTCTATGGAGGTAGAGTATATGGCTTTGAGCAATTGTTCTTACCAAGCTACTTGGATCAAACAGATGTTAGAGAAACTCAGATATAAGCTTTACCCTATCCCCATCTATGGTAACAATCAAGAATTACTTTTCACAGCACAAAATCCAATCACTGAATAAAGATTAAAGCACATTCAGACCAAGTATCACTTTGTACATAATGCTGTAATGATGTTCAAACAAGTCAAACTATTTTATATTCCTAGAGATAACAACTCTGTGAATATGTTCACTAAGAATCTCAGATATGTCAAATTCATGAAATTTAGATCCTAACTTGGACTTCAATTTCATAATCTCACCTTTCCTTATGAATAGCATGATTAGACCCTCTTTTATATATATCTTTCTATACTACTGTATATTAGATAAGGGAGAGTATTGAACAAAATAGTAAAGTAGTTCACACATTGTGTATTTAGATTACAAACTCAGCATCTGAGTTTGAATATAACTCTTTACCCTGAACCACAATGTTTATCTCAAAGTTACTTACCTCAGATATGTAGAGCTCAACCATAACTCTGCCAGTATATGCCTAGCTTTAATAGCTCATACTGTAGTTTTTCTATAGTAACTACACTATAGTTTTCTACATAATATGTATAACTAGGGTACCCTTGCTAGTAGATATGCCATCCTGACAGCATTACAATAAGGTTTTACAAAGCCTTATATTTCCCATATCTGATCACAAATTATATTGACAAGTTGCCAATAGTTATCATCAAAATACCCATATTATATAACCCTTATATTCCCTTATATTCCCTTGGCAAGAAGCAGCATAGTGTGAAAATACCATTTTAAAGTAGGGGACTCATGGTATGTATACCTGCTCTAAAGGCAGTATATAGTATGTGCCTTTATAATCTTAGAGCTTTTCTCCGTCCTCCTGTGAGTATGAGAACTCTCCTCCAAGTCCACTTTGGATGTTGCTAAGTGACCCCAGCTCAACACAGGGTTTATCTAGTTCATGTATGACATACCATTCTTGGGTTACTATATACTGTACATGGAAATTTCAAGATGATTCTCTCATGTTCCGTCATTATCACACAGGGGGAGAAGTCATCTTTATGAAGGAGAAGACACATGAAGATGGGTGTATCAAGCTCAGGTACACAGAAGAACAAGAATGCGAGACATAGGGTACAGATGTCGGAGAACAACACAGTCTGGGCACGGGTACCAAGCACCGGCAGCCGAGGATATGCTACAAGCTGGTCAGATCTTCATGAAAGCATCCACCATTCCTGTAAAGTCTGAATCGACGAATCGAGAACACGAAAGATATAGGCCAATCCAGTTTTATCTTCCTGCAAGAACAATGCCATACCTTGACATGTTCGCTTGATCCCTTTGAGAGCCTCGAGTTGGCTCTCTTCGAGGTTCAGGGTGAGCTCGACCGTCTCCTGGTGTTTTCTGACAGACAATGCCTGGAAAGCAGTAAAACGTGAAGAGCAATACAAGAGCTATATCACATATGCGTCGTGAATCGATAAGAGACACAGACCACAAGCGTTTTCTGTGCTTCAATGATCTTGACGATAACCTCCCGCTTCTTGTCCTCGATGGCGCCGTATTTCGAAAGAAATTCTTCGTACGTCTCTTCCCTGATCGTCGAACGCTCGCAAAAACAACGGGTCACATTCCACACATATCATCGTGCTCTCCTCACATTTCATTCATGATCCTTTTAACTTCGCCTTTCTTTCGATCGGCCTGTTGAAATGAATGGAGTGAATAAGGAAAAAAAAGACACGCGACGCGAGGAATCAAGTGCGCGAACGTGTTCGTCGAGTTCGGCTTGTGCCGCCCTCAGAAACCTTCTCTCCTTTTCCCGTTTCTGTTTCTGCCATGTCACTGTAGGGCAATATCACACCGCATATAGACGCATCACAGGATGTAATTTGGCGATGTGGATCTGGCGCACGCACCCTTGAATTCTGCAACGGCTTTTGCGTACACCCTGGAAAATCGGTATAGCAATATCAGGACGCGTTTTTGTAGCGACGTGGTATGCGACACGACACGTACTCTAGCTCCCGATCGTCGCTGTCTGGCGCTTTGCTGTATTGTGACAGAGCGTCGTCGTCGTCATCAGCGAGGCTCGTGGAGCGAGAAGCTTTACGCGGCATTGTCTGCTGCTCAGTAAGAAGTGAGAAGTAGAATATATAAAAAAGAGTTCGACGGAGAGATTTGCCAAACGTGATCACGTGGTAGAGTCAGGTCGCATTGATGCCAGTGAGCTTCGGTGCAACAAGATAAAATCTAGACACCACGAGCAAGCTATGAGGAGGCGTCAACGCGTCGAGCGTCCGAAACATCTCCAAGAGCCCACCACTCCCCTCGACACCAACCAGCTCCACTTTTTGCCAGGGCAACCACACCATCACATCGTTCCCTTCCTCAAACCGATCGGCGCTGCTCACAGCAGACCTCCCGCCGTTCGCTGGCGCAAAGTTGAATAGGACGACATAGGTGCCTAACGCCAGATCCCCGCCGGTAAGCCGGTGTCGTCGCATGAGACGACAGAGCGCAAGTCCGGAATGAGGACCGGCTGCGAAGCGCGATCGTTCACACACTTTGGCGATGCCAAGGACTCTCAGAATGCGAAGCTGCATGTCTGACGCAAACCTGGACCCAGATTCGATTCTCTGTTCCATCTGGCGTCTCCATAGTGTAAAGTCCGTTTTCGCGCATGATATGCGATGTTGAAAGCGTTCCGCCAAGCCTCCACTGCGGGGAATGAGATGAGATGGCGCTGCTGAGGAGGCACCGACGACAACGACGTACCGAACAAACTTGGGGTCTTTGCCGCGGGAATGCTTGTTTGGGCTCACCATCACACCACGTTGGAGCTCGCGATCAGTCGACGAGGTGAAGTTATGCCCGTGTTGCTGAAGGAACAACGACAACAATTCTACACCAGCGCCTTCTTTGGTCGGGTTGGTGACCTGGGCAACATTCGTCGTGAGGATCGTCTTCATATGCTTCTTTGGCGATGCGGAGAGATGTTCTGGGAGAGGTGGTGGTGCGAGGGATATGAGCGGCACGGACGGTTTGATCGATGACGGGATAGGCACTGGAGGAGGTTTGAGAATAGATCTGGGCTTCTCAGAAGGCGCGGGTGGGGGCTTTGGCGTCGGTTGAAGCGAACTCAAACTAGCGCCTGCTGTTTTGCTTAACAGCTCGACCTTGGTTGTCTGTAGTGATGTCGCAACAGGTGGAAATGCAGGCGGTCTCAGCATCTTGAGAGGAGGCAGCGCTTCGTTTGCCTTTGCCACACGGGGAGGGTGGGCAAGTGATGGGGTCTTCAACTGCCGCTTGGGCACTGACGGTCTGCTTGGCCCAGCCTCTAGCCCACTGGGAAGGTGAAAGTCCACGAACGGGTTCCGTGGCCGTTCATGGGTCGCAACAGGGACAGGTTTCTTCCTGGACGGGTCTTTGGGTAGCGCAATGGGCTTGACGGGGGATGGTGGTACGTTGTCGAAAGCAGAGACAAACTTGGTGATGCTCTCTGGTGGCTTGTAGCGTGACGTTGGCTTGGGTTTTTGAAAGCCATCAGGCCCTTGTAGTCGCAGTTTTTTGGCAGGCCGTTCCATATCATAAGCAAGGTGAGGCAATCCCACCTACGCAAGTTGGCGATTGACCGGCGTCCCTGGCGGTCAGCTGAGTGGGGCGTATCGATATCAGTCACGTTGGAGCCATAAATATTTACTAACCGCTACTGTACCTCGGTCAGACCTTTCCCAAGCATCTCCTTTTACCATGGTCGCCCTGACTGACGCTGATAAGCGCGAGATTGGCCAGGTGAATGGTTTAATCGTCCAGTGGCTAGCACTATGATGTAGGTTAACTGAACAATTGAAAGCACTTTGTCTTCGGCTTTCATGGCCATGAAATTAGCAAGGATGCAAAGACGCTCATCCACAATTATCATGTCGGGCAAGTCTCCCATAAACAACGAAAAAAATAGATCGCCTCCTCACTGAACCGGTCTTCGACGACATAGCAATATTATCCTTATGAAGAGAAATGTTCAGAGTAATTCACACCAGGTCCTCGTTGCTAATCAACTGACAAAGGCTATTTTTTACAGGTATCAAGCAGGTTCATGGACTTGTCAAGAGTCTGCAGCAGTTTGCCAAGGACTGCGGTCATAGCCGACCTCTCATGATTGGGATCGATCAAGAGAATGGTCAGTGCATCCTCCCACGTTAACCCGTACTCATGCTTTACGTCCTCACAGGACTCGTGTCCGCGTTTAGCTCTACCCACCGCTACAAAGCTGGAACCCAATTGTAAGAAGTGGTGCGTATGGCCAGCAAGTCTGAACTGAGCATCACTAGCCCGGGGGCGATGGCACTTGCTGCGACGGGCGACCCGGGGATCGCAAAGTTGTGTTCGCTTGCCACAGCGAAGGAGATGAAACTAGCTGGAATCAACTGGGCGTACAGTCCCGTTGCAGACGTGGACTCGGACCATCGCAATCCAGTGATTGGTGAGCCGGTCCGGCTCCATATGTTGTTTTCTGGATCCGACATGACACATTGCAGGAGTTCGTTCGTTCGGGGATGGTAAGCACTGGTGTACGGGAGAGACTGTCATTCAGGCTTATCCTGCGACTGCTTACTTAGATCCACTGGAGGTTGCAAAGTACGTGATAGCAGTGAGCAGTGGCCTTACGGAGGGTGGCGTCGCGCCATCCGCAAAGCATTTTCCAGGCCACGGGGACACGCATGTGGATTCCCATCTTGCACTGCCGGTGATCAAGAAGACCGAGCGCGAGCTACGCGAGACGGAGTTGGTTCCTTTCCGTGGGCTAATTGAGGCGGGGACTGCCACCATTATGACAGGCCACATGGCGCTCCCGTTGGTGGTGGGGGAGGATGACAAAGAGACGCCATGTTCGTGCTCCCGAACGGTGACGACAGAACTGCTTCGAGATCGGTTGGGATTCAAGGGTGTGATTGTGACGGATTGCCTGGAGATGAACGCTGTGGCCGCGAAATATACGTCGCAGAAAGGGGCTGTTTTGAGCTTGCAGGCTGGGGCGGATGTCGCGATGATCTGCCACGCGATGAGATTGCAGACAGGGGCTGTAGAGGAAGCGTACAGGGCTGTCGAGAAAGGGGAGCTGCCACTGGGGGCGTTGAGGGAGAGCGGGGCGCGGATTGACGCACTCAAGGCCCGTTTTCCAGGCACATGGGAAAGCGCGTTCGCAGAGTTGGATGAAGGAAGGCTTGCGGAGATTGTGGAAGCGAACGCGAAGCTGAGTGAGAGGGCTTACGGTACCTCTACGGCAGTGATAAAGGGACCACTGCCGGGGGTGGGGCAGGGGCCGGTGTTGGTGCTGACCCCGGAGAGGGAGAGTGTGAACTCGGCTGTGGATGATCCGGAGGACAAGGACAGAGCAGGGCAAGATTACATTGCCTTTGCAGCAAGCGTGCGGATGCGTCGAAATAGAACGCGGCATGTGGTATATTCTCGACTGCCGGCCCCAGAAGAAACCGTACCAGCCGAAGTGGTCGCGGCGCTGCACCAGGACGAACGCCCGGCCTTGCTCATCTTCGTCACGCGAAATGCAGAACGCAGCAGGTGGCAGGTGGCATACCTGCGCAAGCTGAGCAGACACATCCCGGGGGAGACAATCGTGGTGGTGCTTGCGAGCTGTGGGCCGTATGATCTTGTAGATGCACGAGATGTCGAGTACGCATGCGTGGCGAGTTTCGAGTACACGCCAGCAGCGCTGGATGGAGCTGCGGCGGTGATCCTTGGGGAGAGGGCTGCGGGAGGACGTGTGCCGGTGAGGATATGAGATAGTCACGTGGGATGAGCGGTGTGGCACAGCCTCGCTGCGATATCGAGTTTGAAGCTTGTCGTTCACTCAAGTACTTACTCTACATACTCCACCGTCAACGCTTTTTTTTTTTTCTCTTCTTCTTCTTCTTACTTGCTCGTCCGTGATCCCGTCTCTGGTTCGCAGTCTCCGAATGAAGCTCCAAAAGTTCTTCGGTCACAAGCCAAAACCCGCCAAGGTGACGTCCCTCGGGCGGGACGTGGACGCAACGACGCAACCCATCATTGACGAGGCAAGTCCTCATCCCGTCCCTACCCTCGTCTCCATTTCTGATCTACCCTACAGGACGCCATATCCGCACATCATCCCTCTTTTGCTCCACCCGCCATCCTCCAGTCCTCGCCCCTCCAGTCCCGCGACCCCTCCCGCACCATCCCCAGGCCATCCGGCGAGGACCACTGGGAAGTCCTCCCCCCGGGCCCAGGCGAAGATGCCGCCTGTGTTCCGAGTCCCCGCGCACATCAGCAGCAGTTCATAGCCCCTGTCATCCCCTCCCGCTCCTCCTCTCTCGCTTCCCTCGCCCAGCCAGGCAACTCACCCCAGATCCCGTCCACCGTCCCCATCTCTCCCCGCTCCCCCTCCCCGTTCAGCATCACCTCAAATACGATCACCGTCCAGGGCGTCCCCCGCAATCAGAGAAGCGACGACCGCATCCTCAGGAAAAAATCCCCTCCCGTACCAAGCGGTGTCGCTGCCCTGGGAATACTTCAGGCCTTGGATCCCCATCAAGAACCCCCTCCTGTACAATATCCACCGGATCCGTCCGAGGACCTTCACACTTACAACGAGCCCGTTCGGATAGAGAAAGACAAAAAGGAACGAAAGGGATTCTGGGACGGGATGTTGAGGGACAGGGAAAAGGACAAGTGGAGAGCGGAAAAGGATAGGGACAGGGACAGGGAACGATTTGAACGCATCCGCGTCGGGGATCGGCGTGAAGACGATCTGAGTACTGCCGAGTTGACGCGCATGATTGGTATACGTCTTTGCGCATCCAACATGCCCCATACTGATCTGCCTTCCACTAGGCTACCTCACCGCGACCGCGTCAGAGGACTGGTCGATCGTCCTCGAAGTCTGCGAAAGAGCTTCCGCCAACGAAGCAAATGCCAAGGAGGCAGCCAGGGCACTCCGACGTGAATTCAAGCAAGTCATCTCCCCCGCAATTGGACTTTCGATTAACATCATCTCCACAGGTACGCCGAGCCTAAAGCTCAATTAGCCGCTGCAAGGGTGCGCACCACGGGCCTGCCTATTTATTTCATTCTCATGTCTTCCTACCCAACAGTTGTGGGCAATCATGCTTCGAAATGCTTCAGATGTTTTCATCCAGCAGATCTCTCAGCGCAAATTTGTCGAAGTCCTCGAGGATGTCCTCACTTCACCACGGACATCACCTGTTGTGCGCGAACGATTGATGGAGGTACTCGCTGCCGCTGCTTTTATAACATCCTCTCGTACGCTATTCGTTCATGTTCAAGGCCGCGACACTTACCCATCTAATCAGGACCTCAGTTGACAGCGAAAGAAAAAGACAAGGACGGCTTCCGCGCCCTCTGGTGTCGTTTGAAACCTGTCGACAAGCCTGAAGTTGGGGTTCCTTTTGATACAGATGACGCGATGTTTAGTCCTCCGGTCGTTCCTCTTCCTCGTCCGGCCTCTCAATACTCTCTTGAGACCCCAATCTTTGCACAAACCTTTTCCCGGGACGATCTGACTCCAACACCTCCCCCATCGGAACCTGCGGTACGTGCCTACTGTAGTAATTTCGGCTTTAAGGCGGGTCTCATTCAACTATTAGCCACAGAGCCGTCGGCGCTACCCACAACAACGCGTCGTCCCGCCCGAGGAGGATATACGCCGTTTGTTCCAGGAGTGCAAGATTGCTCGCGGCAACGCCGATGTACTATCTCAAACATTGGCTTTTGCCAGACCGGATGCTCTTGACACCGGTCTGATTCCAGTGGGTGGCTCATCGATTTATCGTGTCTGATCCTTGACGAATATCTTCTGCAGGAATTTCTTGCTAAATGCCGCGCATCCCAGGAACTAATTTATACTCAAATACCTTGGGCGTCTGCAGGTGCGGAACGCTCCAGGCCTGAAAAATTCGTCCAGCAGCACGCTCGATCACGTTCAGTCACGCATGGGTCACAACAAGATCTCATACTTGCCAATACGGAGGACGTGTCAGACGAACTCACAGCAGAAGAAGAGTTGCTGGCCGCCCTGCTAGAGGCAAATGAGGCGCTTGTCGCAGCTCTGCAGATATATGACGACCTTGCGAGGGTTGCAACTGAGCGAGCTACGGAGGAGATGAGTAGGAGGGAGGTTAGAATGGATAGACGGGTGAGTTTTAATTTTGGCTCCTTTTCGAGTAGTATTTAGGTGAACCCCCGCAGCAATTAAACAACGATTTTATTGTCGAGCCCCCGGGTGCTTACACAGGCTCCTCTGACGTGCCGTCGTCACAGGTTCCATCGCCAACTGCAACACCACATCAACATTTCGAGTTGCCGACTGTCGTACCTTCGCCAAACCATCCTCTACCCCGTATTCCACCTAGTATTGTGCCAAGTACGCTACCACCGAACCAACCTCCCGGCTATCACTATGGGTCGCAAGCCAACACGCCAACGCTTCTCGCTCCCCCTCACCCACTTGGTCCTCGTTCTCCGGCGCAATTCGTAACAACATCTCGTACGCCTTCACCAGACCGGATTCCTGGGAGATCGTCTAGACACGGTTCCCAGGACAGCGATAAGGAGCATATATCAGATGTGATAGAGCGGATGAACATCGAAGACCACGCATCCAACAGTGACGATGACCTCCGTACTCCGATTCGACCGAGCGACAAGGCGCTTGGAAAGCGGCGAGTCGTTGAGGATCCAGACGGTACTTGATTTTTTTTTTTGCAAAAAATGTCGATGCTGAACATCTTTTCCCCCCGACAGACGGCGAATCGAACAATGCATTCTTTGGTAAGAATGAGTCGTACCGGGACTCTGCGGCCGACTCTGATTCGGACGACGCTGGGTTCTTGCCGAGACGTCAGCCGATACGTTATGTTTACGATGCGGCCGCCGAGCGCACGGCACAGCACCTGCGAGAAGGGCGTCTAGTTAACGGTGTCCATTAGTTGCAGTGTTGAGATGATATTCGCCCCTTGCGCTCCTGCTTTCTGGTAGATGTTTTCCCTCGGATTTCACCGCACACACCATGTTGTATATTAGCCCTGTAGTTTCTCTTTTCCTTGGGACCCCCTATATTTATTGTGCAATTTCTCAATCTCATGCACACGGTTGAGCGAGCCACATGCTGTTATTTGGCTGTGTGTTGCCCCGCCGACGTGATTCCAGCCAGCTTCAACTTGACCCAACCACTGCAGCACCAAACCCGAAGTTTTCTCGTCCCCTCCCGGACCTGCGCTCGAGGCCACCGCCAACGACGATACAAGCATGTCAAGCGCAAAGAAAGAAAACGCCGATTCTGATCTTTACGGAGGTGTGTTTTCCTTCAATGTCCCCGGAGACGCACTGACGCCGTCGACCCCGTCTCTTCACAGATTTGTACGACGACGAGTTCACTGTCCCTTTGGATGACGAGTATCAATCGCCCGTCGAGCCAGCTCAGAGCTCGACGCCCGACAAGCCTTCCGAGTCAACACCCACGACGACCACTTCGGCAACAAACGGCAAGCCCGAACCTTCCGGAACCGGCACGCTCCCCGCAAAGCCCGCAACCGCAGAGTCGTCGGGGTTGTCTTATTCCGCTCAGGTAGCGAAACAGTTCTCTGCTTACCAGCAGACGCCTAGCCAGGAACGACAGCAGCGGACGACCCTCCCCACGAAT
This sequence comes from Caloboletus firmus, assembly GCA_038094755.1. NCBI lineage: Eukaryota > Fungi > Basidiomycota > Agaricomycetes > Boletales > Boletaceae > Caloboletus > Caloboletus firmus. Next base: position 42,416 of record JBBPUO010000140.1, on the reverse strand, counting down.
TCGCAGGCGGGTCCATCCGCGATCGCAACTCACGAAGGGTCTGCCGACCATAATTCCCAGGATAGGCCGATACGACCCTCGGAAATGAAAGATGAAGGGTAAGCTGTTTCTTCTTCTTTCTTGCAAATGACGGGCGCTTTTGCCCGCCCCAAGGGTTCGTGCTCTACACTCGCGCGTTGCCCAACGTGCGTTGTTGCATCGTACATGTCTTTTTTTTTTTTTTTCAAGTATTGCCCGCGATAGTGTCATGGATGCACGATGGAGCCTTCCTCTTTCTTACACTGTACATGCTCATGCTGTTCGCACCTCTGCCTTTTTACCCACCGTCCTTTAATTGTCATGCTAATCTGCCGCTCGACTTGCTATCTCTTCATTATTGGCCACTGTCTTGCTTACTCTGGTCGCTACCTCACACCATACCTCTGGTCGCTAATCACTTTTGTGTCGATTTCACGATACCGCATATCGCTGGACCTCGACGACTCGTCTCACATTGCTCTACTCTAAATAACTCGATACTCAATTGCCTATGGAACCCGATAGCAAAATGTTCATTGGAGGCCTGAGCTGGGACACTACAGATGGTATAACGCTCCATGCACATAGAATCCAATACCTTTGTTGCTGACATACTTGTGACCTTTTTTTTACTTGTCTGAGCAGAAGGTCTGAGGAAGTACTTTACGGAATTTGGCAAGGTGATCCTTTTGATGCTGTGTCGGGTGGGCTGCTGGTGATACGGAGGTACTGATACTGTCTCGAAAGGTGGATGCATGCACTATCATGCGCGACCCCGACGGGAGGTCAAGGGGTTTTGCCTTCCTCACGTTTGAGGACCCAGAGTCCGTCAACGCTGTCCTTGCCCGCGATCACATTCTCGACGGCAAATCGGTCAGACGCTCGCTTGGTTTTCATCCTCCGGATGTTGATTCTGTTTTTCCCCACAGATTGACCCAAAGCGCGCTATTCCGAGAGAGGAACATCTGAGAAACACACGCTATTTCGTCGGCGGCCTTGCACCTGCGACCACCGCAGATTCGATGCGGGAGTTCTTTTCCGCTTTTGGTAAAGTCGTCGATGCCACGGTGATGGTGGACAGGGAGTCTGGCCGCTCAAAAGGTTTTGGATTTGTCACGTTTGAAGATGCGACGAATTCTGAGCAATTCGTCGGAAAGCTTGGTCTCGTCCTGGACGACAAACAGGCAAGTGCTCTTTGCCACTTGCCACCAACATTGCACACGCGCCAACTTACCGCATATGTGTGAACCTTAGATCGAGGTCAAAACTGCCCAGCCCCGCAGCCAGCGCGATCCAGCCCGGAATCTGACTGTGAATCGTGAGCCGTATTTCAATGATCATGACTCCCGCACGCCTTCGGCACCAGCCGTTCCGTTCAACGCCCAGCAAGCCGGCAACCCAGCCGCGTCTATGCTCTACCAACGGATGATGAACCAGATGCCCCCTATGGGCGGCGCCACAGGGATGAACATGATGAACCCAATGATGATGGGCATGGCTATGGGCATGGGCGGTATGGGTGGCATGGGAGGGATGAACAATATGGGTGGTCACATGGGCGGTATGAATGGCATGGGTGCAATGGGCATGGGCCCGGGTGGAATGGGGATGATGGGAGGGATGGGACCCCTTGGTGGGATGAACCCGATGGCGATGCGCATGGGAATGAATGGGCCGATGGGGATGGGAATGATGGGGCAGCCCGCTGGTGCGGCGATGGGAATGGGCAACATGGGTATGCGGATGCGGCCAGGAATGGGAATGGGAATGGGCGGTGGGGCGATGGGCGCCGGTGCGGGCATGGGTGCAAACGCTGGACGCATGACGATGAACTCGGGGCTAGGTCCTTCTCGGATGTCGACTCGCGGACAACATTCCTTCCATCCGTATGCGCGCTAGGGGGGTGAAGCTGCCTTTTGGACTATGAGCGATGGGGCTCGCTGACTGTGCTATCTCTGTATATCATATATCCTCTTCTAGTTGTTCTTGTGCCGTTCTGCTCTGGTAGTATTTATTGATTGGTTCTTGGTGTTTTTTTAAAAGGATAGCGGATTAATTATCTACTGAAACTGATGCCCATCTACTGTACAATCGGGAGCAACTTGGAGCGCTGGACGTCGAGCATACATGAACGGAACGCCACTTAGACTGTCCATTTTCTCATCTTTGAGACCAATTGCCCTATTCTGTCGCTTCCCTCATCGCTCGCGACCATCGTCCTCCCCGCGTCGTCCGTCATCTCGACATATGCCTTCCACCGCCCCAGATCCCCCCTCTCGACGCCTAGTGCACGTACGATCGTCTCAAGGTATCCCAAGTCAGCACTGAGCTGTGCAGCCCCTGCCGCGCTCAACGTTTTGATCTGCGGGAGAACGTCCCGGGTGAGGTGTATGACCGTCGCGCGGCCAAGTGAAGAGAGCCACGCAGCAGTGACGACCTCTGGCGCATGTCCCTGCCCCTGCCCCTGCCGTCCCTGTCCCTGCTCGTCCACTTCTCCTGTCCCCGTCCCCGCCTCCGCACTGTCTGTACCAGCTAGCAACTCTCCGAGCTCGAACCCAAGCGCATCGTCTTCCGCATAGACCTCGAACAGCCTCGGAAGGTTAAGCAGCCCGTCGCCGACGCGGTGCGCGACCTCGCTCGGGCTGAGCGAAAACGTGGGTACAACCACGCCCGTCATGCCGGGCACCGCTTCTTGTACACGCGTAGCGGACCACAGGGGCAGCATCGGATAGGTCGCGAGATGCGCGTAGAGCGGGGAGAGCAGGACACGTTGGAGTGTGCGTTGGTTGGCTCGGGCGAACGCTGTCAGTGCGGCGTGCGCACTAGAGAGGAGAAGGGAACTTGGCGCGGATGTCGCAGAGGTGGGCGCTGCGACGCGTTGTGTGAGGAGCTCTCTCAGCTCGAGCGAGTTTAGTGAGGATTGGGCGAGCAAGATGCCTTCCCCCTTGGTTGCGCCGGGGGTGTACATCCCGGACCCGCCGCTTCCCCATGCCGCTCGAAAGACCGTTGACAATTGTCCGAGCGATGCCTCGAGACGGGTCTCGAACATGCCAAGACGGTCCTTCACTGCCCGTCCGGCGGCGAGGAGATGCAGCGCCTTTTGAATGTGCGCCCAGTCCTGTGAGGTGTAGTCCAGGTCTGCAAGTTCTTCGTCCTCCAGACTCGCTGACGCCAACTTCGAGCTGGGCCAAGACACAGATCGCGGATCTGCGTCGAGAGGGTTGGAAACGGAGCTGGTCCAGGCCTCCACGAAGTTGCTCACAAAGGCATCTAGAGTACGTACGAGGCCAACGGAGGCATAACCGTGTGTGAGCACCAGGCAACGTTCGATGCTTTCCTCCGCAGCGCTGAACACGTCCACGGCATGTTCACGCATGGCTCGCGCAGCCCGGTCGCCGTCCAAATCCCTGATGTTGGCAAGAAGCGGGGAGCCCAGGGTGTCGTCCAATAATCGCCTCTCAAGGGTACCAAAGTCGACCTGGAAATCAAGGAACGGCTGGAAAAGGCATTGATCCCACTCTGCACCTTCGTCTGCACCACCGCTGGCTGTGCTCGTGCTACCTATGCCTCCCCCACCAAGTCTGCCCGCACTACTCATTGACCGCCAAGACATGGACATTCGGATGGAACGCCGTCTCGAATAATTGCTTTCACTTGGGGAAGAAGACGAAGATGCAGTCAACAAGGGAGGGGCAGATGCACGTAGTTTCTCGAGGATTCTCTCAGCACCTCGCGCAAACTCCTCAGAAGCTTGAAAGAGCTTCGCAACGTCCTTCAACGCTGTCGCACTACTCCCGTTGTGGAAGAGAGCAGCAAGACGCTGCGCGGGAGGCGGCGTGAGTACGCTGAGAGTAGTATAGATGAGAGTAGAGAGCGTGCGTTCTGGGTCTGGAAAGATATTGGGAAGAGCGGCACGCTCTCCATTTAGCACCGTCAAAAAAGAGGACAGGAATGAAGGGTAAAACGTGTTCAGCGACTGGGGAGTCTCTTTGTCGGCACCAGGTTCGCCCTCGATAACTGCCTTACTCCATGTCTCCACTATGGAACTGCGTCGCGTACCATAGTAATAGTTTCTGAATTCGCTTTCCCGCTCTATATCGACAAAGATAGTGTAGAAGGACTTGCACGATTCCACGTCACCAGCGGTCACAGCACGTACAAGATCAGGAGAGAGAGCAGCCTCGAGCTGGTTGGCGAGTGAGGTCAGTAGCGCACGACGAGGTTCATGTACTCCTCCAGAGGAGATGCTGGGGGTAGCGGCGGTCCGAGTAGATACAGGCATCAACCGAGCGGAAGCCGATAGCCTGGAAGCAGCACGTGCATACGCTTTCTCTGCGAGTAAACTGGTGACCTCTGCTTCCAAAGCGCTCCACGACTCTGCCTCGCGGAGGACATCGCGAGCAGCTTCCATTCGCGATCTCAGAGTATCAAGATGCTGTAATCGTTCGAGGACCTTGGAGGTCGCGTCAGGCTCTGTAGAGTCGGTTGTCGTCTGAGCTGAGCTGCGAGACAGCGAAGGAGGGAGGGACTGCGCTAGGACGTTTCGGAGTGCTAGTGCGCCATCCCGAGTGAAGTGGATGTCATAGGAAAGACGAGGTGCAGCGCGGGCAATGTCGTCGATGATGTGCTCGAGAGTTGCAGACGTCGATTGGGCTGCTATGGACGTCGCGGTCTGAAGCGCGTCCAAGATAGAGGCATGGGCGAGGAGCGGGGGGTCACTGGACGCGATATCACCAGGAACGCTGATAACGGTGTTGAGCCATGTCAGCACGTCGGGAGATGTATCGAGTTGCTCAACGACCGACGCTGCGGTCACCGTCGCTGTTGAGGCCATCGCCAAAAACACGCCAATTCTAGGAATGTGGCCGATCTTCGTGAGTTGTCACAAGACAAGGCGCATTTAACTTTACATAGTCCATACATGTTGACACCAAAATCGGATATGGTGTAACGGCCAACATTGCCGCCTCTCACGCGGCAGCTCGGGGTTCGATTCCCCGTATCCGAGTGCTTTTTTCTTGTGTCCCATGCCTTTTTTCCTTGCTGTGCGTTGCAGATCACATTTCCCAATGCTGCTTGTTTCGATGCCGGGCCAGATCTAGTTCTGTATGGCATACATAACGGCTTGAACAATTGAACTACAGTTGGCAGGGATAAGGGGAAATACACAGCTGTGAGACATAAAAAAAACTCGGATACGGGGAATCGAACCCCGAGCTGCCGCGTGAGAGGCGGCAATGTTGGCCGTTACACCATATCCGACTATCGAACAAATGTAATATACTGCTACATCAGATATGATGTTGTCTCTT